>CAIGQQ010030696.1:154745-165957 GCA_903798035.1 Danio albolineatus
CTGGTTTCTCTGCTGGGTTGTCCTGGGCTGGTTTCTCTGCTGGGTTGATCAGCTTTATGAGTTTGTATCCTCCAGGCAGAATGAGTGTGGAGGCGCTGACCGAGCCCTGTGGTGCTCCTGTGGGTGCGGGACTGGAGTTCTCGGCTGACGGCGGGCAGATGCGGAAGGAAAACGTCCCGGTTTTGTTGAGTAGGTTATTCTGGACTCCGGGAGCCGCAGCGCTGGCGAAGGTGAAGCTGTTTCGACCAGGAACGGAGTGTATTCTGGGAAGGATGAAGGGCAGAGCGGTGTTTGCAGGAAGCTGAAGGGTAGGCTGTGGGTCCTGTGGAGCGCCTCCTGTGGAGAAACCGGTGAGAACGATATATATATATATGAATATTAGGGCTCACAAATTTGTCCGTTTGGTGTGAATCACGATTTTTCGGTTTTCTGGAAACCTGTAACTATTGACATCCATAGTAGAAATAGCGCAGAGGTCAGTGGTTACAGGTTTCCAGCATTCTTCAGATTATCTTCTTTTTTAGAGCTGGGACGGTTCACCAAATAGCCAGTTCTGTATCCGGGCCCACTTTATATTAAGTGACCTTCACTAATATGTACTTACACCAAAATTAATAATTTTTCACAATGTATATATTGTGTAAATACATGTTTTTACGCTGTACTTCAGCTTGATTAAATAACTGTCTGTAATTACGTCTGTAATTAATTTGTGTAATTACACTGTTGACCATCCCTTACACCTTAAACCACCCTTAAACCTAGCCATACCACCAAACCTGTCCCTAAGCTGACCTATATCCCACCTCAAGAGGTCTCAAACACATTATAAACACAGTAAGTACACTGTATTTATTTTTTTATGCGAGTACATAGTAGATAAGGACACTTAATGTAAAGTGGGACCCTGTATCCCATCCTTTGGTTGATTCTGTTTACAGTGTAAAGTGATGAATAAATAATCCCTTAGTGTAACACTTGATTATGGAGTGTGATGAAAGGTCCTAAAAATGCCATTGATAATGTGAGACAAAGAAAATATAGGAGGCCGCTCCTTTATTTGGATCTTCCTCTGTTCGAGCAGTCAGTTTGCTCTGACTTTGTCAAGAGTAAACGCAAGGTGCGATGTGTCCAGCAGAGTACGCGCCGGACTAGAAGACTAGCGGAGACGGCTATGGATGGACCTTCACCTCTCCCTGAACTATCTATGCGTCTGGCAAATGTCACTCTCAAGGCTTGACAATCGTTGGGTAAAACTGTGAAGACTTAAAATGCATATAGGGCTGTAAAACTGTCTTTATGTTAACTAAGTAATCACTGTGGTACTGATGAATGTCTTGAGTATATTTGGAATAATTATAAATTCAGTCCTGAGACCTGACCTATTCGGTTTCCTGAACAAGAGGAATTTTTAATTAAGTTTTGACCAGACTATATCCTGGTTCTTGCTGATCTATAACCTTTTGTATTTACTATGTGTAGAACCCAAATGATGTATTGGGTGTGTGAGTGCATGAGCCTAATCCTGTGTGTCAAAATCACTTGTGATGTATTAGGGAACCCTGACCTTAGAAATAGTTGTACACGTAGCTGAGGGTATATAAGCTGAAGCATACCGATCAGCTTTGCGCTTCCTGACTTCTCTATGCTGGAGTTGGTCGCCCTTTAGCCTCAACGGAGGTTAAAGTAAGGATTTTGATTTCTGTTATTTGTATTTGTTTGTTCTACTTTTTCACTGGATTTATTTTGTTAATAAAAGTATATTTTATTAATTTACTTCGCTGGAGTGGACATTGAAGTCATTTTCCAGAGAACCCATCAAGATTGCCTGTGTGGTAATGTATTATTCTGATTTGTTTCTTTGAGCAATTACATTATAAATTATGATCCTTTAACTAAACCCTGGCTAAGGAATATAGGCTAGGGAGGATCCTGGTTTAACTTTGTTTAATAGGGGTATTAAATAAAGGCGATCCAGTACAGATCAGGCATGCCGGTTATAAATAAAATGAAGGATCAAGTTATCAATTTAATTATTAAAGCATAAAAATGTATATAATTAAATCACAACGTAAATAGATTAGATTAGATTAGATTAGATTCAACTTTATTGTCATTACACATGTACAAGTACAAAGCAACGAAATGCAGTTTAGGTCTAACCAGAAGTGCAATAGCAGCAAGTGCAGAATACAGGTATAAATTATAAGGTGCAGTTATAGAAAAACTATGGTGATATTTACAGATGGATGTACTATGAACATTATATACAGGCTGACTTGGTTATGAGCCCAGATTTACAATAAATGATTGTACGTACAGGTTGATATTAATAATACGTGTGCAGATAGATAAACAATTACAAATGTACATGTACAGTGGGTATGTACAGTTCAAATAAATGAATCAGTGCAATGCAGGTTTCTTATTAATAATCAAAAATGTGCAGATAAACATAATTACAAATGTATATGTACAGTGAGTATGTACAGTTCACATAAATGAATTAGTGCAATGAATATGTGCAATTTTTTAAATGTGCAAATGTTCAGTAGTGCAGTGAATGTGAGGAGTATAAGTTATGAGGAGAGTGGGGGGTGAGTGTGGGGGTCAGAAGAGTCAGTGGGGGGCAGAGTTCAAAAGGGAGACAGCTCTGGGGAAAAAGCTGTTCCTCAGTCTGCTGGTTTTAGTCCGAGGAAGCCTGAAGCGCCTGCCGGAAGGCAGGAGAGAGAACAGTCTGTGAGCAGGGTGAGAAGGGTCCTTGAGGATACTACGTGCTCTGCGAAGACTGTTTTTTCCTGAATGTCCTCTATAGCAGGAAGTGGAGTCCCTGTGATGCGTTGGGCAGTTTTCACCCCCCGCTGCAGGGCCTTGCGCTCAGCAACAGAGCAGTTTCCATACCAGACTGTAACACAGTTGGTCAGGATGCTCTCTATTGTGCAGCGGTAGAAGTTCACCAGGACGGCTGATGACAGCTGGTTCTTCTTAAGTTGCCTTAAGAAAAATAGGCGCTGGTGAGCCTTCTTGATCAGACTGGAGGTGTTGGTGGTCCAGGAGAGGTCCCTTGAGATGTGGGTCCCCAGGAACTTGAAGGATGAGACAGACTCGACGGCCATCCCATTGATGTTGATGGGATCATGTGAGCCTGTTCGTCCCTTCCTGAAGTCCACAATGAGCTCCTTGGTCTTGGTGGTGTTAAGGAGCAGATTATTGTCGGTGCACCAAGTGGCCAGATGCTGTATCTCCTCCCTGTAGGCAGTCTCATCATTGTTGCTGATTAAACCAATCACTGTGGTGTCATCTGCAAATTTGATGATGGTGTTGGAGCTGTTCATGGGCCTACAGTCGATGGTAAAGAGGGAGTAGAGGAAGGGGCTCAGCACACAGCCCTGAGGTACACCAGTGTTGAGTGTGATGGTGGTGGAGCAGATGTGGCCTGATCTAACGTTCTGAGGTCTGTTAGTCAGAAAGTCCATAACCCAGTTGCAGAGAGACGTGTTGATATCCAGCTCTCTAAGTTTGATCAGCAGCTTAGAGGGTTATGACAGTGTTGAATGCTGAGCTGAAGTCAACAAACAGCATTCGTGCATAAGTGTTTGTATTGTCCAGGTGTGTGAGTACAGAGTGCAGTGCTATGGAGACTGCATCTTCTGTGCTCCTGTTGCCACGGTAGGCAAACTGATGTGGGTCCAGTGCGGATGGTAGAGAGTCTTTCAGATGTGTCAGGACCAGCCGCTCAAAGCACTTCATGATGATGGGTGTGAGTGCTACAGGGCGGTAGTCGTTCAGGCATGTTGGGCTAGAGTGTTTCGGCACTGGCACGATGGAGGTGGTTTTAAAGCATGTAGGTACAGCTGCTAGGTTAAGGGACAGGTTGAAAATGTCTGTGAATACCCCAGCGAGCTGTTCTGCACATGCTTTGAGGACGCGCCCAGGAATACCGTCTGGTCCAGCAGCCTTACGCACATTGATCCGACTCAGTGCGGTGCAAACTTCTGAGGAGGTGAGTGTGATGGGTGAGTGGTCGATTGAGGAAGTGATCTTGGTGTTGGGTTCTTTATTGTCTCTTTCAAAGCGGGCATAAAAGTCATTTAGCTCGTTCAGGAAGGAGACATCTGTGGCTGTGGGTGTAGAATGGCTGGGTTTGTAGTTGCTGATGGCCTGGATGCCCTGCCACATGCGCCGAGGATCAAGGCAAGGCAAGGCAAGGCAAGTTTATTTATATAGCACATTTCATACACAGTGGCAATTCAAAGTGCTTTACATAAACAGGAATAAAATTTAAGTATAAGAAAATAAAAACAGATTATAAAAAACAGATAAAAACAGATTAAAATGAGTTAAAACAAGTTATAAAAGAATGAAAAGAAAAGAAAGACACAATAGTGCGATCTGTCGGACGTAGCACAGTGCTCATTCAGTAAAGGCACAGCTAAACAGATGTGTTTTCAGTCTTGATTTGAATGTGCCTAATGTTGGAGCACATCTGATCATTTCTGGAAGCTGATTCCAGCAGCGGGGGGCGTAATAGCTGAATGCAGATTCACCCTGCTTTGACTGAACTCTTGGAATTTCTAGTTTATGTGATCCTAAAGATCTGAGTGATCTATTAGGTTTGTATTCAGTGAGCATATCTGTAATGTATTGAGGTCCTAGGCCATTTAGTGATTTATAGACAAGTAATAATACTTTAAAATCTATTCTGAATGTAACTGGGAGCCAGTGTAGAGACCTGAGGACAGGTGTGATGTGCTCTGATTTCCTGGTTCTGGCCAGAATCCTGGCCGCAGCGTTCTGAATGAGCTGTAACTGTCTGACTGTCTTTTTGGGAAGGCCAGTGAGGAGGCCATTACAGTAATCCACCCTGCTGCTGATAAAAGCATGAACAAGTTTCTCTAAGTCTTCACTGGAAACAAAACATCTAATTCTTGCAATGTTTTTGAGATGATAGTATGCTGATTTAGTTACTGCTTTGACATGACTGTTGAAACTGAGATCTGACTCCAGAGTCACACCAAGATTCTTGACCTTATTTTTTGTTGTATGACCCTTAGAGCCAAGGTACGCATTCACCTTGAGAACCTCATCTCTGTTCCCAAATGCAATGACTTCAGTTTTCTCTTTGTTTAACTGAAGGAAGTTTTGGCACATCCAACTGTCAATTTCATCACTGCATTGGCAGAGGGTGTCAATGGGGCTGTAGTCATTAGGCAGTAAGGCTATGTAGATCTGAGTGTCATCAGCATAGCTGTGGTAGGAGATTTGGTTCTTTCTCATTATTTGGCTCAGAGGGAGCATATAAAGGTTGAACAGGAGAGGTGCCAGAATTGAGCCTTGTGGGACTCCACATGTCATGGGTGTCCACCTCGACCTATGGTCACCTATACTGACATAGTAACCTCTCCCTTCAAGGTACGATCCGAACCATTTGAGGACCGTCCCAGACAGCCCAACCCAGTTCTCCAGCCTATCCAGAAGTATGCTGTGATCGACAGTGTCGAATGCAGCACTGAGATCCAGCAATACCAGCACTGTTAGTTTGCCTGAATCTGTATTTAGGCGGATATCATTGATTATCTTTATAAGTGCGCTCTCTGTACTGTAATGTGCTCTGAAACCAGATTGAAAATTGTCTAAACACCCTTTCAAGCTTAAGAACTTGTTAATCTGGTTAAAAACAACTTTTTCAATAATTTTGCCAATGAAAGGGAGATTTGAGATTGGCCTGTAGTTGCTCAGTAGGGTGTTATCCAGGTTGCTCTTTTTCAAGAGGGGTTTAACTACTGCAGTTTTAAGTGAGTTTGGAAAAATCCCTGAGAGAAGTGAAGCATTCACCACTTTCAGAAGATCCATTTCTAGACTGTTAAACACAGTTTTGAAGAATGATGTGGGGAGCGTGTCAAGATCGCAGGTTGATGTTCTCATAATTTGCACAATCTCTTCTAAGATTTTACCATCAATTTCCATGAAATCAGACATAATGTCTGATTTCTGAAGTTGAGGTTGAGCTTGTCTGACGTCGACACAACTTGGCTGATTGGATGGGCTGATTGCCTTTCTGATATTATTGATCTTATCAGTAAAGAAATGAGCAAACTCATTACATTTGCTTTCAGAGAGTAGTTCACTAGGAATCCTACTGGGGGGGTTTGTGAGTCTCTCTACCGTTGCAAATAGGGTACGGGTGTGATCTATATTGCTGTTTATAAGGCTTGAAAAGAAAGTCTGCCTAGCAGTGTTTAGTTCCACATTAAAAGCATGAAGACTGTCTTTATAGATGTTGTAATGGACTACTAGTTTCGTCTTCCTCCACATGCGCTCACCTTTTCTGCATTGTCTTTTCATCATCTTTACAGATGTTGACCTTGTCCAAGGTCCTTTCTGTCTGCCAGTTCTCTTCCTGACTTTAACAGGAGCAATGTCATCTATGACATTCTTAACTTTAGAGTTAAACAAATCAAGGAGAGAATGGACAGAGTCTGCAGATATGCTTGGTGTTAGTGATATGGCCTTCATAAACTGCTCACTAGTGTTCTCATTTATGCATCTCTTTCTGACAGAGACAGATCTGTCTTCAGTGGCTGGAGTGATCAATACATCAAAGAAAATACAGAAATGATCAGATTACAGAAATGATCAGAGTTGGAAAAGTGCTCCTCTAGCTTCAGCTTGTAGCAGTGCTTGGCCTTTTTGATGCCCCTCTTCAGATTAGCCCTGGAAGTGCTGTAGGCCTGTGCATCACCTGATCTGAAGGCAGTGTTGCGTGCCTTCAGCAGGAGGCGCACCTCCTTGTTCATCCATGGCTTTTGATTTGGGTATGTGGTGATCTGTTTCTGGGTAGTAACACTGTCTATGGTAGAGTTGATGTGTTCCAAAACAGAGGAAGTGTAGCTGTCAATGTCTGTGTGAGAGCCGCGGGTGGCCTGGGATGCAAACATACTCCAGTCTGTGTGTTGAAACCTGTCCTGGAGCGTTGAGTCTACCCCCGCTGGCCACACTTTGATGGTCCTCACTGATGGCTTCACACGGTTGATGAGGGGTGAGTACTTGGGGGTGAGGAACAAAGAAAGGTGATCTGATTGACCCAAGTGGGGAGGGGGGTCGCCGTGTAGGCGTCAGCCATGTTTGTGTACACCTGGTCCAAAGTTTTGTTTCCCCTGGTGTGACACAAAATGTTTTTATGGAATTTGGGGAGCACTGTCTTTAAGTTTGAGTGATTAAAATCCCCCGCAACAATAAAGGCAGCCTCCGGGTGAGCAGTCTGTTGTTTGCTGATGGCCGCATGAAGTTTGTTCATTGCAAACGTAGCATTAGCATCCGGAGGAATATAAGCAGCAGTTATAATGGTGGAGGTGAACTCCCGCGGCAGATAAAACGGTCTGCATTTAACCATTAGAAATTCCAGGTTAACAGAGCAATGTCTCCCAACGATGACAGAGTTTGTGCACCAAGATTTGTTAACATAAATGCATAATCCTCCGCCTCTGGTCTTACCGGAGTCATCCGCTGTTCTGTCTGCTCGGAATGTGTGGTGCTCAGTTAGCGATACAGCGTTGTCTGGTATCCCGCCGTTTAGCCATGTTTCTGTGAAAATCATGACATTACAGTTCCATAATCTTTTGCTGTGGGTGATGCGTAGTCGAATCTCATCCATTTTGTTCACCAGAGACCGTACATTGGCGAGGAAAATGCTGGGTAAAGAGAGCCGGTGTGGCGTTAGCTTTAGCTTAGCTCTTAGCCCTCCACGCTTTCCCCTCCTTTGTTTACGCTCGCAACGCCGTCTTCGAGCACTTCCGCCTGGCCGGGGAGAGCGCTGAGACTCGGTTGATCTAGCGATCGCTGGAATGAGTCGAAGATTGCTGATAAAACTGTCCGGAATGCACAAACCAATATCCAAAATCTCCTGTCGGGTGTACGATGTAAAGGCACAACTGTTCTGCACGAACAGACCCGAAATCAGCAGGAAAAATACTGCAAAATTGCAAAAACGGGAGAGACGCTGGGCCTCGCGTTGTTCACGCGCCGCCATCTTGGTCTTGTCTAGACATCTTGTCTTGGTCTAGACATATTTACATGCGTTTCTTTAGACTGAGAACGCTGAATGTGCATTCAGGTGGCAAGCAGTGTTGTTTGTAACTGCTAGTCTGTGGTTTGCCTGCAGAATTAGGGCTAGTTTAGATCTGTGTCTGCAGGTTGTTTTTTAATCTGTGGGTTAAAGGTGCAGTGTGTGAGTCTGACACCCAGTGGCTGAGCTAGGTATTGCACTCCTGGATCAAAACACACACAAGCACAGGTTGCCAGATTGACAACATCAACAGGAGCGAGCCTGACTATCGAGCATAAAGGCTGATTTAAACTGTGCTCTAAATAAAAGCAACAGCACGTGATAGAGGGAATATTTTCATAATAAAGGAGCTGATATATTAGACACGGCTGCTGTTCCTCACAGCTGAACAGCAGAACACTGACAGTGATCAGCTCAGCTACACCTCATGTGCTTTATTCAGTGTTAATGCTGATAAAGTGAGTCTGACATCACATTTACTGCCATATACTGACAGCAGCAGCAGATAGTTCAGCTCAGATCTGGAGAATACAGTAAACCGTCTGAGATTGAGCTTCAGAACTGAGACTCAGAGCAAACCAACACACATCAGTGATTCAGCATCTACATTTAATCAAGAGGTTTAATATGTGTTCATTAGATTATAACCCTCACGATTGCGCTGGAGTGCAGTGAGTGCACTATTCTGTGCTTCTGAATGGCTGTGTTTACATTTCTGTGGTGTTTCGTCTGCTGCCTAATGTTTACATTCATAATGTTTATATTATTTGCTCATTAATAACCTCATGTGGAACTCTGAATCTGCTTATTTCAGAGTCTGCTACAGTCCACCAGTGGTCACATTTCAGTCACAGACGCATGCTTTCAGAGCCTTCCTGACTGACTGAATGAATGAAATACGCTGTTTTCCACCATCTGGCAATCCAGAGTGCTGGAACATAATTGGCTAAGCTGGCATTGGGCGAGTTAGAGACCAAAACAAAGACGTAACACACACGTTCACAGCAGAATATCTGACCCCAGCACTGCTCTTCAGATAAACAGGAGTGCTCACTGCGCATGTTTCTGAGTATCTGCACACAGATGATGGTGTTTATGTTCTAGAGGAGTCAAACACTCACACACAGCAGCTTTAAAGTTTTGACATATTGCTTATATTTACCTGACATTGTGGCATTGCGATATTTTACTCAACTGATGAACTACTCAGTATAAGAACTAAAACAGTACTTCACCTTCTCTGAACATGACTAATACAGAGACTTTTAGAAAGACAGCGTGCTCGATGCACACAGTGACAGATCTACAGCACCAGCTGTCAGTCTGAGCTAAGATTGTTGCATAATTAGTTGATCATTATCTTGAGTTTATTTAGAGTAATGTGCTCATTATACAAGTTATAATTAAAGAGCGCAGGTCACTTTAAGAGTTCGGGAAATATGTGATGACGTTGATATTACAGGATCGCGAGTTCTTGGCAGAGTGTGAGAGTTGTGAACAGGAAAGCGAAGGACCACAATAAAAGTATATAAAGTTCTAGTACATTTCGTGTCATCTTCACAGACATAAAGATGATTTCGATAATGAAACCTAAATGTTTACCTTTTCCATTCATCAATAGCTGTATGATGCGGTTAGTGCTGGGAGTGGCATACTCTGAGTTTAGGGATTGAGAACCCTGGTGACAAGTGCAGTATGACTTACACAAGCAGATGGAGAGACAGAACCCACTCATAAACATGACATTTACACTGTAATCCTGCACAATTGTGCCCCTGAACACAAAAGCAGTCCTAAGTAGGCCCACACGGAGTCTGCACACGCAGATTTCTGCAGATGTTTAGCCCATCGTTGATTCTGTTTATTTACTGGTGTAAATGTGTGTAAATGTATATTTATTCCGTTTTTAAATTAATTTCAGTAATAATATTGACTAAAATGAAAATATTCATATGATTTATTTACAATACAGTTTGTAAAGTAGTATTTTCTGTCCTTTAGTAGAGATTTTATATGAGAGACTTGCTTTGTTTACCAAATAAAGTGGATCTAATTGGATTTGCAGTGTAAACATTAAATACAAGTTAAAAGGTGTTACTTTTATTTCATATATTTAGGTTTTAGTTATGATACTCCTAAAATCATTCCGCATAAATCCGCAGATTTTAACAAAATACTCAGAAATAGCTTTGCAGAAATAGCAAAAAATGTCCACAGATTCCGTCTGACCATGTCATGAGTGTCAAGATTCAGTAGAGGTGGCTATACATCACCTGAACGAGGAATAAATCAGCTCTCCACTGATGTTGGGTTTGATTATACGGAAAATACTGTCTGATAGAAGGATCTGCTGTAATAAACTAATCAACCTTTAACTTTTATTTAAGGTTTTCAATGCAAAACCAATTAGATGCACCTGCTCTCATATAACGCATCTACTAAAAGACATGTATGTTAAAAATATAACTGAAATTAACATAAAAACTGAATGAATATACACAGGGTTCAACGCTAAGGATTTTTTCTACTGGCCCGGTCGGGCCAGTGGTTCAGATCTTTACTTGCCCTGCCAAAATTTTCACTGGCCCCACCAAAAAAAAGTTAATAGCTATTTCTTAGCCACATACAGTATTGTAAATAATGTTTCAAAAGCCAAACATAATTGTAATACCTACCCTTTTTATTCAGTATGACTTTTTTTAATACAACTGACAATAAAAAAAATGCAATTGTTCATTCATTTTCTTTTTCGGCTTAGTCCCTTTATTAATCCTGGGTCGCCACAGCGGAATGAACCGCCAACTTATCCAGCATTTTGTTTTACGCAGTGGATGCCCTTCCAGCTGCAACCCATCTCTGGGAAACATCCGTACACTCTCAATCACACTTTTACACTACGGACCATTTAGCTTACCCAATTCACCTGTACCGCATGTCTTTGGACTTGTGGGGGAAACTGGAGCACCCGGAGGAAACCCACGCAACCACGGGGAGAACATGCAGACTCCACACAGAAATGCCGAGGCATATATATGTATATGTATATGTATATATATATATATATATATATATATATATATATATATATATATATATATATATATGATACCGGTCAAAAGTTTGGGGTCAGTTTTATTAATTTTTGTT
>CAIGQQ010030696.1:183876-208697 GCA_903798035.1 Danio albolineatus
TGTGTGTGTGTGTGTGTGTGTGTGTGTGTGTGTGTGTGTGTGTGTGTTGACCTTTCTGCAGCTCTGGATGGAGGATCTGTCTGTTCTTCCTCTCCTTCAGATCCTGCAGTAAAGCGAGCTCCAGCTCAGAGATTCTGTCAGCTTCAGAAACTGAAGGATCTGCGCGCACACACACACACACACACACACGAACAGATGAAGAGCAGAGCTTGAGCAGCACAGGGAACACTGCTGCAGCAGCTGAACACACACCTGTAACACACACTGAGGGCTGCTGTGTGTGTGCGGATGGAGATATTGATGATGATGATGGTGGTGGAGGTGATGAAGATCCCACAGACCCCCTCATGTTCCCCACATGGACATCCAGAGCCTCCTGATGGACAGAGAAACACTGATGATCTCCAGACACTCTTCGACAGGTTAATCACCACACACACACACACACACACACACACACACACACACACACAATAATCCGCCGATCTGAAGGGTTAATGCTGCACAGTGATGATCAACAGGATAAAACAGCAACAATCCCTCAATTCCCAAATATTCAATTCCATCCACCTTTATTTGTACAGCGCTTTTACAGTGTAGATGGTGTCTCAGCAGCTCCACATGGATTACAGTGAACTGAAGCAGTGTCAGTCCAGTTTTCAGTGTTGAAGTTCAGTTCAGTGTGTTTAATATTCTATTATATTACATGTATATTATATATGTGTGTTAATGTTAAGAACATTACATATTCTACTCTGAAACAGAAAGTCACTTACAAAAGCTGACACAAACTCTAATATCATATATAAATCATATGAATTAATAATTAATGAGGCTATTTATTAAAAAATTAAAATTTAATATTTATTATTTATTAGGAAATGAAAAAAAAAACACTTCAATAATGATAATAATAATTTTAATGATGACAATGATGATTATTATTATTACTGCTACTATTATTATTATTATTATTATTATTATTATTAATAAGTAGGATATTGTTTATTTATTGATTTATTTATTTTAAGTCTACTTTTCCAGTTTGACACCTGTAAACCGCTGCAGAAATGTTCTGCCCAGCAGGCTCATGTCATATACACTACAGATACTTAATAAATAACCTACTATAGAATAAAAGCACTAGCGTATGCTGTGTGTGTGTGTTCAGGGCCGGCCCTGTACATTTGGGGGCCCTAAGCAGAATCATTTTGGGGCTCACCTCGCTCTAAATAGTATTGCCATTGCAAACCAGCACACAATCATCATATTGTTTATTAAATACAGTCAATGAAACAGAAAATTAAAGCCTGATTTCTTCTGCTTAATAACTGTCTGAATGATTTGCACCACTGCTTTAGTCAACTAGCACCTTCAAGAATGAAGAATTAAACTCTCTCTAATAAAGGGAGCAGTGAGTCCTACTGGAGTGTTTAACACATCTTCTGTTAATTTAGCAAACAGATTGAAGATTCTATAAAAGATGGTTGAGTTTATTATTATTTATTTATTTTATTATTATTATTATTTTTTATAAATTCTAAATGCATTACTTAGTGATAAAATATACAATCTGAACTCATTAAAAACTCAATAATAATAATAATAAAAATAATAATAATAAATAAATTAATGTTAATGCACAGATTGATCCATAAATAATAACAAAATATTAATATAAAAAACATATAATAAAAGGGTAGGGGACAAATACTGGGTTAATGTTAACAGCCGAACACAAACTTTATTATTCCCTAATTCAGTCTCCTTCCCTGCTCCTTACATTGGAGATGCGGGTCCAGAGCTTATATTAAACTATGATTAATTCAATTATGAAACACCTTTAATAAACATGTCTCAGGAGAAATATCACCAGTGTGCAGAATATGTCAGTGAAAGACACTTCAGTACTGCAGTACAGTAAAATGTGTTTAGACTAAAAGCACGGGTCTGTAAAACCAGGAAAATAAAATATTTCCTACAAGTAGACACCGTTTATTAATCTGTAATCGCCTATTGTAGATAAATGTGCTTCAGGATTGTCTTTAACATCATCATAAGCACCTTAAAGCGATGCTGAAAATAATGTTGTGCTCGTCTCTTCTCTTGTCATTTTCCCTTCAGTGTTTCTCTACGCCTGAAGAACAGAGTTAGTTTCCTTTCATTTTCGCGCTCCAATTTGCTAAATAAATCAGGGATATAAATGGGGAAGACAATGAAGCAAGGGCCATGGTGGGCTGTTGGGGGCCCCCCTATTGGGGGGCCGCGGGGTCCTAAGCAGCCGCTTAGTTCGCTTATAGGGAGGGCCGGCTGTGTTTTGTGTTTGCACAAGCTTTGGAGCAATGACTGTAAAGATACACTAGCTTTGGAGACATCACATAAACTCCGCTCGGCTGTGTTTAAAATGACATCAGTGTTTTCAAAGTGCACTGCGAAGGGAGCGCAATTACACATGAAGATCGCTAAAACTGAACTGTAGAAATACTCTGAAAGTAAATTACACCTGAGAGAGACGACCTTAATGCTTTTAAAATAAAATCATTCCAGAATGTTCTGAATGAGTAGGGCATAGGGGGGATAAAGGGGAATAGCACACAGCCAGGAACTGCTTCTAACTACAGCTCCAGAGGTGTAGCTGCAGGTGCACAAGTTTGCGCCACAGTTTGCCAATGTTCATTGAAACGACGAATTTGGGAAACATCAAATCAATGAACTATGTTTCTAACGACGGAACTGTCGACCTTAATTAGCTAACGATGGTGTTCAGTAACGCACCCATGCTCAGGATATAACGAGTGTTACCTTTGCAGTGAAGGACACAAACAGCACCCCCTCCACATCCTCCAGGTCGGGCTGCAGGCAGACGTCAGTGTGTGTGCTGACGCTGTGCGCTCTTCTTCTGTGGTGCAGCAGCGTCTGTACGTTCTTCACACGCGTCCACCACTTGGCTCTGGCCTTCTTCCCTCTCTTCATAGGACGGGGTCTGCGCAGGACCACACGCTGCCCCCTACCGAGGGGACGCCGCTCTGCTTTACTGGGGCCCCGCTGGGGCGAGTCTCTGACTGCTGCGCTGGACACACACTCATCAGGAGAAGTGTGTGTGGAGCTGAGCGACACAGAACACACACCGCATTCATCATCACACACACACAACAACACAACATGGATCTGAGGAAAGCTATCCAGATCATAGAAAGATCTCCACAGATGCCTTTAACACCGCTGTAGACAGCAGCCGTCAGGGAGTATCGAGCCTGACGTGTTCACTGTGTTAACATGATAGAAATGTTTCTAAAAGTCAGATATATGGTGCTCAATGGGGGAGAAGTTGCTGTTTATTACCCATTTAAAAGAAGATATTTTAGAGCAGTGATCACAACACCATTAATCTGATATTTCATCTAAGCTCATCATACCGTCAGAATCTCCCACTACTCAGGGCCGCACAATACATGGTTTCAGCATGCAAACATGGACAGTTCAGAACACATGGGAAGTTTAACCCTAATAGAGCTAATATTTATATTGATTTATTTATTTAAAGGCCTGTGGGTAAGATTTCAAACCATTTGGCTCTTAGAGATAATCAAACATGTGGCTTCATCAGATATCAACTGTATTTAAATTATATACACACAATGAAGACTACATTAGTCAACATTTAAAGAGGATCAAACATGTTTCGACTAAAGATCAGGTGTTTCGACTCTGACGGAAGGTGTTGATCCACTTCAAATGTTGACTCCTGTATATAATGTTAATTTACATTTGATTGTATATTTCTGTACCCCAATACTGTTAGACTGCAGAAGTCAATGAAGCAGCACTCATTTCATTGGCCTCTTTGTTCTGCTGTGTTCATTTATCCTTGCACAATACAGCATGCATCAAAGCAAAATTATGAATTCTTCCCAAATAGATGAATTCAAATAACCTACAAGGTAAAGAAGCACAACAGAACTAAAGATTAATTGAATATTTCCAAACACAAGACTGATGGAATATCTAAATATGTATATATCTGCAGAAAGGAGGTTTAGATTGAAATTAAATGTAAATACCCATTGTAATCTAGCCATTCTAGTTCAGCCCTACATTCTCCAGTAGTAAGCTTATTTTACGTACTGTTGTCATGATACTGGAATTCGGGACCAATCTATACTGAAATTTAAAGACTTTTATTTCCTGCTAACATTTGAGCGTGTTCTTAAACACCAAATCAAATATAATTTCATTGTGAATCGAATCTAACTGAATCATTCAAAATTGACAAAAATTGCTCTTGAATCCAATCGGAAACTTATTAATCATGAATGGAATGGATTGACTATCTACCCAAAGATTCACAGCCCTCTGAATAAGCAATAGCTGCTTTGTTCTTACTCTCACCAGACTTTCATTTAACAAAACTAAAGGAACATGTTCTCAGTGGCGCCTGCAGCCATACGGCTGTACGAATCATGAGAGGGCGCGAATTAATGCCGCTTATTCATTTATTTATTTATAAATAATTTAAATTGATTATTAAACAGTATACACTACAATATGTTGACAAAGCAGGAGAGAATGAGAATAAATAAAGGTGTGCGTTTGTATGATTTAAAGTGTGCATGTGCTTGCATGGTGGGAGATGTAAAGAAAAGATGTTTCTGTTTAATAACAGTGATGTTTTTAGTGTCGTTGTCGTCTATTCAAACAATTGACGCCGAATTGCCAATTGCAGCAAGACTGAAAGTGAAAGAATAATACGCATGCGTTTATAAGCTATTTAAAAGCAGAAAAAAGGACAAAAAGAGGAAACCCCCACCCCCACGGTGATTACCGCTATTACCGGTGTTGTCATATGTCGATTAACCAGTGGCGAAATTTCCTCATGGTCACAACCCTATTGTGTATCCTTGTGTTTTACAGTGCTGTACAAATACTCAAACATGTCTCGGCCAATGTTTTCAAACTATTATATTTGATTTACCAAAATCTCACAAGTGGAAATTTCACATCCGTCACATCCATAACAGGAAAGTGTCACACCCATAACGCAGCTTTTTCTTCATAAATGCGAAAATATAAATAAAGTAAAACCAATCAAGTTTGTTGTACAGAGAGCGACACTTTTCCATGTGATTATCATTATTTCTGTTAGGTTGTGCAGTTTAATCCACAGAATTTCTACAAAGTATGTTGTACACTGTAAACTCGCAGACTTTTTTGGTCACATCCATAACGCATGTTTATTTCCCTCATTTAAAGTATAAAAATAGTTTTCAGATTGAAATTTTCCTGCTTCCATAATTCTGTGTATATTTGTTTTGGAAAATGTAAACAGATATATTTAATCTAAATGTTAACATATACCTTAACTGTGTGTTTATGTTTTGAGTTTACATACTGCAGATGTTACATCCATAACGCTGGAACTGCTCAAATACAACTAAAAATAAAGCGATTTATCATTTAAAAATAAAAATAAGTCAATAAAATGAATCATAGTTAGGGTCACTAATGGTACAACTTCTTATACCTGAAATCATTTAACAACCACAGGTGTCAAAAACACGTGCAAATGATGGATTATAATTAAGCTCAACACTGCATATATCCTGCGATGTGTCAATTGTGAATGATCACACTGCGATATCAATGCTGAAACCATATATTGTGCAGCGCTAGTGGGAATGCTTGTGTTTTTAGTGTACTCTGCACATGAAGCAGACCCCTCTCACATTGAGATTAACGATTAATCGACGGGATTATTTTGGAAATCGAGCAAACTCCAGTGCAGCCGTGCTGAATCATGAGTAGGCCCACACAGAATCTGCGCGCACAGAATTCCGCAGATGTTTAGCCCATCATTGATTCTGTGTATTTACTGGTGTAAATGTGTGTAAATTTATATTTATTCAGTTTTAAATTCATTTCAGTAATAATATTGACTAATATGAAAATATTCATATGATTTATTTACAGTACAGTTTGTAAAGTACAATTTTCTGTCTTTTACGAGAGGTTTTATATGAGAGACTTGCTTTGTTTTCCAAATAAAGTGGATCTATTTGGATTTGCATTGTAAACATATTAAATAAAAGTTTAAAAGGTGTTACTTTTTATTTCATATATTAAGGTTTTAGCTATGATACTCCCAAAATCATTCCGCATAAATCAGCAGATTTTTAACAAAATACTCTGCAGAAATAGCAAAAAATGTCTGCAGATTCCGTCTGACCCTAATCATGGGCTAGTGACCATACCTGCGGTGCTGCTCTCCGTCAGAGGCGCTGTGTTTGGCTGTGTGTGAGCGTGCTGGCGTCAGAGCCAGTCTGAGTTTGTTCTGAATGAGGCGAGCACTGGACTCGTCCTCTCTGAACGCCAGCATGAAGGGATTGCAGTCGATTTTCAGCCGGGTGATCTGCGGGTTCTGGTAGCTGCTCACCGCGTAGAACTCTGTCTTAGGGAAGGTGAACATGTGCACGTCTGGACTCTTCAAGGGGACGGCCCGCTCCAGACAGGCGCTCACTGGAGCCACGTACAACCGTGGCTGGTAGCGGTGCATGGGCCGCAGGACAACTCCGTCCCGCTCACATGAGTCCTGCGTCAGCTTCACCGTGTAGAAGGACACCGGGCTGTCCATCCAGTGCCGGCCCGCAGCCGGAGAGTCCGGGTGGAAACACACGGGGCTCTGCAGATGAGCTTCACCCGGGCCGTCCGGCTCCCACGCCTCCCCGTTAAACCGGTGCCGGAGGTCATCCAGCGGAGTGATGTCCATGAGGAGGAAGTACTGCACCTCGGGGTCCAGCCCGCGCAGGCGGAAGCGGCAGCAGGGGAACATGCGTCTGCCCTGCGGCGTCAGCAGCATCTCCGTGCCCAGGCTGTGGAAGCGGCTCCAGACTGACTCGTTCTCCAGGGTCGCCTCTATAACCCCGCTGGGACGGCTCTCTGTGGACACTGAAGCTCCAGAAACCGCTGGGGTTGTGCATTTAACAGTGTCATCATTTCCCAGCATTCCCTCTGCTGTGATCTCCATGGCTGCAGGTCGCTCAAACATCGGGCCAGTGCAGTTCTGGCGCAGGGTTAGGGTTCCTCAGCATCTGAAACGGCTGGAGAAACAGGAGGAATCAGTCATCTGAGGTCAAACACACACTACTGCGCTACTCAGAGCTGCTTCACCTGGAAACCTGCGCTTCTATTGGATGTTTGCCGTAATCTCAACTGAAACATGAGGACAGGGAGTAGCTCCTCCCCTTTTTAAATATCAGCCAATAGAGTGTATCAAATAAACAAGAAGGGGGCGGGGCATGTCAGACACTAGAGAGCATTTGATTGGTCAGAAGGCTTGACAAACTGAAGTATGAGGAGACGACAGACGAACACTTGATCCATTCGGTGGAAGACACAAGCAGCAGACTGCAGATGTTTATACCAGCTTTACATCTGCTACATGTTCATTTTATCTGTTTTGGAGACACTAGATTATAGATATCCTTAAAGGGCCACGAAACACCAGAACACATGTGTTGAGCTGTTGACAGTCATATCTGTGTCCTGCGCTGCTAAAAACACTATGAGGACACATATAATTGACTAAAAAGTGAAAATTGGTTGTTTTTGCGTTATTTCCAGCAAATTCGTTCTTCCGGTTTTAATTTAATTTTTACGGCTGCGTCACACTGATGAGATCCATGTGTGTGTTCCAGCGTGCAGAGTGGACTGTTTAAAACAGACGCCGCTCCAGTGTATGTGGATTGTCCTGCTCTACAGATTTAGTAAGCCATCAGTGCTCTTTGTTTGTTTATTCAGATGGTGAAGTTAGTTTGTTATTAGATAGAAGTTTGTAGAGTTCGTAACTCTGTCAGTGTTTAAAGACAGACCTTTGTCAAAATGATGAACAGTTACTGAGTTTACAGTACGTTAATATCTGTACAATATTAAAGACTGAAAGATCCGCTGTAAATTCTGCTCTCCGAGTGTAAACATGTAAACACTGCAGTCAAACTATTTGCTTGTGTAGAATTTTCGCCGCATTTTGTGACAGGATAGTCTGTGGAGGGTTTTCATTTCTCCCTTACGCCGCGCGGTATCAAACACTCCATTAAAACAACACTCTTAGCAGTTTCTCACAGCTCGTTTGTCACGGGGGACATGCAGGAAATGCTCCTGGATTAAAGTATAAGTGCCAAACTGCCGTTAAAGTCGACAAATTAATAATTAGATGATTGATGTCCATGTAAACAGTCACTGTCTTTCTCCCGTGTCTGTGTGTGTGCGTCGCTTGTTTGAAAATGAGCGCGTGCACAAATGGAAACTCCCATCTTTATGCAAAACCTCATTCCCTCCCCTGACACTCCCACCTAAACAGAGCTGGACACACCCACTTTCCTGAGCTTTTCCAGCCTGTAGGTGTGAAAACACCCAGCGGAGCCAGGGGGGTTTAGTGGCCCTTTAAGACGAACGCTGACTTTAATATTGTACTTGGGTACGCCACTTCGGTGTTCGTTCTCACACACTCAAGCAGAGGCCACACTGCGCTCTTCTCCCCATAGACTTCCATTCATACACATGCAAATGCAGCAGACCGGAAACACAAGCTCGTGCGACAAGTTATGCAGTTTGCTGTGGTGCATGTTGAAGCATGGTGATCTCTGACCTGCGAATTCGCAACACGTGGCTACATTAAGACCAACCAAAGATCAAAACATGACCTCTCTGGACAGAAACTTATTATACAAACCAATCGATCGCCTTTTTAAACATCTAATCTTGCCTAATCCCGCCCTTTTCACATCACCGAGCAGCAGAATTTCGCACGCTCAAACTCTAATGTGACCGCAGCATCATTCGTTGCTGAATAACCAATCAGAGCGCTCTCTTCAGCCGACTCTACACTCTGAATTGAGGCGATGAGCTCTGACGTTATTATAAATGTGCATTGTTGATTATCTAATTCTCTCTATACGCCGAGCATGAATACGCTGTGAACCAGCAGGGGGCGTCCTTGGCTTCCAGTAAACAGAAACACACACACGCCACATTGCGTTCTTTCCATTAAAGCCGTATGCAATCACTAGGTCTGTCTAGAATTATGTCTGTACAGCGTTTCTCTACTACGGAGACCCGGAAGGGACGTGGTGGGATGATCAGATGATAACCGTCTTCAAGGTATACCACGGTATATAAAAGTGAAGGTTTTCATACCACCTACATTTTCTACAAAACTGTTCTGAAGGTATGAGTAAGATTTTTTTATTTACATTTATTTTTGTTTTTTAGGCATAAATTGTAAAGACATATGTGTTTTTTTAAACAAATGAAGACAGCAGAAGTCAGTGATTGACTGTAATTATTCAGCCTGACATTTTTACTGGCATACTCGTTTGCTGGCCTTGCTGAACGATCTAAATTGGACAGGTTTAATTTATATAATGAATTCATTTATAATGAAGAAAATAATAGCAAGTTAATATGTGTAGGCAAAATAAAAATCTTTTTACATTTAATAAATTTATAACACTATATTTTACTCAAGCGATTGAATAGTATTTATTTGCTTAATTTTCTAATAACTTTTTTATTAACGATTTTCCACATTAAATACTACAGTAGTTTATAGTAAGTAATATATTGTTTTTAAACCAAGTACTGGTAATTTGTGGTAATTATAGAAATTGAACAAATTTAGCAATACAAACAAACTAACTGTTAATAATAATTATATATCTAACTGTAGCTACAGTTTGGTAAAAGATTATTAGCTTATAATAATTATTAATTAATAATTAGAATAATTAATAATTATTAGCTATAGCAATTTATTTTAATGTGACACATTATTGTTCGATTTTTTAAATATTTGACAACAAAACAATTTTAACCAAGTATGACAATATCAAGATCCTGAATTAGATTATTACACTTAATCCTACGATAAGATGGTCTATTATGTTTTCTTTGTGTATGTGAATACGTGAATAAAGTCAGCACGGGCGGTCTCGATCGCCTTATTTGTGAAATACAGTAGGTGGCGATAACGCTCCTAAGGAGTTAGTTACCATATATAGACTGCGTCTGAAACTGCATACTTCCATACTATACAGTACGCTAAAAACAGTATGCGAGCCGAGTAGTATGTCCGAATTCATAGAATTCGAAAATCAGTATGTGAGAAGTACCCGGATGACTTACTACTTCCGGCGAGATTCTGAAGTGCGCATCCCATGCACGCTGCGCTATCCCATGATGCCCCGCGAGAGAATTCATGAATGGGAGTGAAGCGACGCAACTGACGCAGGTAGGTCACGTGACCATGACAAAATGGTGGATGTTGTACGTCCGAATTCCATTCATACTTCTCACATTCATACTGTATAGAACGTACTTTTCTAACGGCCGAGCAGTACGTTTGAATTCAAAAGCAGTACCTACTGAGTAGTAGGCGGTTTGGGACGCAGCCATGGTTTGCCTAGATTGGGTGCGCTAGATTGTGTGTGTGCCTGAAACGTGTGTGGTTTTGCGTGCCTGCAGCTGGATATATCTCTTCTCAGCAGTCGTCAGAAAGTTGTTCAACAGAAGAAAGAAACACATAACAGTTTAGCACCACCCGTGTGAGTGAATTGTGTAGTAGCAGAGGGATACAGTATACAACACTAATGTTAACATATAGCAGTAAATATTAACCGCGATGGTCTTGCAAACACACTGACCACCTCATCATCAGACGCATTCGCTGTACCGATCCACAATAAACCACTTTAATATTATTAAATTCACCAAAGTGCTGGTTTATCTCACAGAAACACAAACACACTCAAGCTGATCCACGCGCTTTTAGAAAAATGGCGTCGAATATACATTTAAAGTAACCAATGGCGCGGGATGGGGGCGGGGCTTTAAGTGTGGCTGACCAATGGCAGACGAGAATTCCGAAAACTGTCTGCAACAGACATTGTTATGAACATGTTTTGTTTGCGCACAGAAATGAAGCTCCACACAGTAAAACACCACAATAAAAGCTGCTCTGCCACACAGATTACACCAGATCTAATATTCCAGTGCATCTCCCACAGCATAACATCGATATTGTTGGAGAACGCGACGAGTTTGCACACGCTGGCGAGCGGCTGCTGAACAGCCAACATGGCGATCTCTGCTGCTTCTGTACGTTACAAACAAACCAGCACACGAGCTCTTCACGACACGCGGACTGCAGGATACGAACACACCGCTGGGACACACAGCTGAGACACACAGCGCTCACGGCAGAGGACTCCACACACGGGGCACTTACAGGTAGTTCAGTCGCTAACTAGCACTAGTTACCCTGCAGCCCGAGCTCGTGGAGTCTGTCAGACCGGTTTCCAGTCCACAAACCCTGCATCGAGCCGCCGGTCACTCACCTCACTCTGTGTCCGTCATTTTCTGTCCGGTGTTTGTCGGTAAACTCGTGATTCCCAACCGAAATCAGCCTCCAACTGCTCCGGCGCGCTCTGTGACCACGTGACGTCACTCTCTGTAACCGCTCCCGCTCGCGGTGTCTCCCGCTGGACCAATAGCGAGGCGTTCCTAAACACAGCGGTGACTCACCGCGCTCATCAACAAACAGCTGTTCCTGCAGTTTATAAGCGCATCTCACCTCATGTTGAGGTGTTTTATATTTAAAAGTTGTTAATATATTATGTAGAGCTGTTTTTTAATTAAGTTTAGAGGCCCGGTACTTACTTTTAACATTACAAGTGTGTATTATGAAGTTTATTCATCCTCTCATCACAATTCATCGAGCAAAAAACATGATCAAATGATTTTACCCTTATAAGTCCGCTCGATTTTATTCTCTTAAGTGCATATCTAGTCCCTTTGTTTATATTCTCTTATCTCGCGGCGTCCTCCTCCCGGAAGTGACATCACAGTATTGGAGGGAAAACGGCAGGTCGTCGGTGAGTCGTGAATTTGATTATCTCTGTAGTGTTGTGAGCAGGTTTATGGGTTGTGTCTCTAAAAGAGTGAGTTACTTTGATCAGGTGACCCAATCCTGTTTGATAATAGTGTTTTAAAAGATGTTTAAACTGTTATAATCCTCGAGTATGATTCCTGTCAGCGTCTGAGACAGCACTACTCTAGTGTAAATAATCTGTGTATGAGCTGCATGTAGTAAACATCACATAACAATCAATTAATAAAACTTCACGAGGTTTAATTAGAAGTAATATACTGTACTCGAAGTTAACATGACAGTCTATTAATATTAGTGCTGTCAAATGATTAATCACGGTTAACTTGTGTAAATGTATGTAAATATACACACTGAACATAAAATACAAAATATACAAAAGAAATGTAATGTCTGTTATATATATATATATATATATATATATATATATATATATATATATATGTAAATACAATCATTTGATATAATATAGTCGTGCATATATTTATATTACACAACATATACGCACAAATATATTTAGTAAAAATGAACATTTATTAATCATTTGACAGCATTAATTAATATGAAATGTTTCTTTAATGGGCGACTCAGTGGTTAGCACAATCACCTCACAGTAAGAAGGTCTCTGGTTTGAGCCTCGGCTGGGTCAGTTGGTGTTTCTGTGTGGAGTAGGGATGCTCCGATCAGGATTTTTGCCACCGATACGAGTACCGATTTTTTTTGTCATGCTGATCGGCCGATACCAATGCCGATTCTGATGCTGCAAGTTTCTATAACTGATAGGTAAGCTCTCTGATCACCATTAACTTTTTTCAGATAAAGTAATACTATTGTTGTTGCCTTTGTTATATTTTTGTTACATTTTAACACTATATGTAATAAAACTATTGTTTTAACAGAGTACTAAATAATCACAAATAAGTATTTATTATACAGTGAATATTTTAATATGCTTTTACAATGGGGTTAATGCATAACACTATGCACATCAGGATACTGAATTAGAGACAAAAAAAAAAAATGAGCAGGCTGATGCAACCCACAAGGTTTATTTAAACATTGTCCAGTAGTACAGTGAACGGTGAAGGACAAAATAAACATTTCATCTCCTAAAATGGAGAAGTCTGATTAAACTTAAACATTGTCCAATACAAGCCTGAGCAGGACAAAATAAAAACAAAACAAAACAAACAAATTTTTTTTTAAACTTATATAAATGAACAAATTTGAGTAGTTTGATGCAATTCATTAGATTTAATTAAATCAATTGTGATCGGTTCGTAAGATCGGCCAAGTTAGCGAGTACCGATCGAGTCATAAAATGTGATTATCGGCCGATACCGATCTTCGGCCGATCGATCGGAGCATCCCTAGTGTGGAGTCTGCATGTTCTCCCCGTGTTGGTGTGGGTTTCCTCCAGGTGCTCCGGTTACTCACAGTCCAAAGATATGTGCTATGTGTATGTGAATGAGTGTGTATGGGTGTTTCCCAGTACTGGGTTGCAGCTGGAAGGGTATCCGCTGCGTAAAACAAATGCTGGATAAGTTGGCGGTTCATTCCGCTGTGGCGATCCCTCATAAATAAGGGACTAAGCCGAAGGAATATGAATGATGTTTCTGTAGTTGTTTTTAATGTCGTCCTCTGATGGCAACGCCACGAACACTGAAATATTTCCCCTTGTCAGGTTGTGTAATGATGATGATGGGTTTCTCGATCAGAATTGTTCAATAATTTGAAATGAAATGTTTCGCTGGAGACTAGTGTTCAGCTTAAAGTACTATTTAAAGATTAATAACTAGGTTTATTAGCCACAAATATGCTTGAGCATGTAAACTGAGAATAACTAAAGACACTTTAGCTAGTGCCCAAATAGTATTGAAGATCACATGCTGTGTTTAGTGTAGTAATATACAGTTAAGACTAAAGTATTAATAATAATAATGAATAGTTCTATTATATCATTGGAGTTTAATATATGATTAGTCCCTATTTTACTAATTTAAGCATTTATTTAGTGTGATTTGAATGAGTGAACTGAAGATGTTGATGGATGAGAGCTGTGTTTTACATAGTGGTGTAACGGATCACAGATCTCCTGGTTCGGATCACGTTATAGTGTTTTAGTCACAGATCAGACCATTTTCGGATCAGCCAAAAACGGCAGGAGACAGATGTAATTTGTTTTTCATTTATTACAGAAACAGCACTGCAGGACACGTTTGGTTTTAACAACTGAGAACATCTAACTTTATTAACAATAAAATAAAGAAATAATCAGCTGAATAACAATAAACAGTCAAATATTTAGTGCTGTGTTACCGTTACTGCTGCTGATGACGCTAAATGTTAGGGCTGTAACGATACGCGATATGAAACCGAAATCGCGACACTAAGATCCACGATCCTGTGTCGCGATTTGATAAGGAAGAATCGCGACACGCCCGTGACTAACTTTTCAATCATGTAACGCCTTCCTGCAAAAGTTGAGCTAGTTGAAGAAGAACGTGAGGAAACATGGCAACTAACCCAGAGATTGCAGACCCTCCCTCTTCATATAAGTCAGCAGTATAGCAACATTTCAGCTACCCAGTGGAGATAAAGGATGGCAATTGCTCGACAAGACCCACACAATATGCCGTAAATGCTAGTGACAGCATATAATACAGCATATTTTTTTCCCGCATATAAGATGCTTTGCTCACACTGTTAATCTGGCTGCACAGAGAGGGATGGGCGTTCACCAGATGTCCCGACTTTAATATGGGCTTCTCTGAAACTATGAATATTTAACTTTAATTTTATTTAAGCTGTTTTATTTACCAAACCAACACAATCTCACGGCAACTTTGGCGCTGAAGCATTTAGCGCGCTTGTTTTGAAGCGCATCACCGCAAAGGTTATTCATTATTCTTTTTTATCTAGGCTAGTAGTTAACTGACCTACCAAAACTACCTCACAATTAATATACAAATTATACCTAACGAAATTCATTTCAAAAAGATATTTTGTCCAAGAAAAATGTATGAATTATATTTTTGTTTGTGCCTGTCCAACTGCGCGGTGAAAATGTGTTCCGCTCCGGGGAAAATAATAATTGAATAGTTGACAGCAGAAAGGGCACGGTCCGTGCGGGCTTTCTCCATCTTCTCAATTGTGTTGGACACAGCTAGGTTCAGTTTGGAGGCATTTTGACGCCAGTGTCCATTCCGTGTCCATGAAATGGAAAGTTAGCGACATGTAAAGTGTCATTTCTGTACTCGACCACATCTGTTGTAAGTGAAAAATACTCGACTGTGGTGGAATTGGGCTGTTGCAGCTCACCACGGATACGTTTGTAGGCTCGTAGAATAGCTGTTTTGGAGAAATATGTACGTCCGGACAATTCATTATAGCTGTCGGGTGTGGTTACGAGGTCTCCGAAAGAAAAAAAAAAAGTACTGAAAGACACTATTTTTTTCGCAGAGATTCTTGGTTACTGCATCAGTGCATTTGTTCCACCTCACATTGTCCCTCCTATATTTTGTGCATCGCTTAAATGCATCACTAATTGATGGCTGCACCTGTTCGTCTGACTTCTGCGCTCGATTTAGTTTTTTTTTACTGCATTGCCCATTTTGGCAGCCTCATTCTTGTGTGCTTTGTATAAATGAGTTGTGTTTCCTCCACATGCTGCCACATTTGTCAGGTAAAGTTTACATCTCTTAAATGTAAGAGAACCTGATTGAAAAAGAATTTTCAACATGCTCGAATCATCTCCACAATGGAGTTTAGTTCTGTTTGTTTTTCAACAGTATTTTGTTACAAAAAAAAACAGAAGTGTTATAGCTTTGTCTATTTATTTATTCTATATTTGGCTATTTATATAGTTAATAATTTGCATGGTTAATCTTGTTCTTTGGTGTTCAGTTTATAAAGATTTGTCAAATGTTATTTGATAAAAAATATTGTAAAAAAAAAAAAAAATCCCACCTCTCACGAAAAAAATCGTGATACGAATCGAATCGTGGGTCAAAAATCGTGATACGAACCGAATCGTGGGTTTGGTGTATCGTTACAGCCCTAGTATAAACAGCATGTAAAGAGGTATTTTAATCATTCCATAAACAGTTATTGTCCACCTGGTATTAAATGTTAGCAACATCTTAATATAACTAATCTATATTTACGATGAATACCCTTTAAAGCAGTGTTTCTCAACTGGTGGGTCGCGACCCAAAAGTGGGTCGCAGGAACATTTTCAGTGGGTCACGGAGTGTGTGGTCAAAAAAACAACAAAAGTTTAATTTTTAACTTGTTTTGCGTATACCGGACTTTTATTTTGAAATGCACACGACAACCGATCTCTTTGGAATCGACGTGGAAAGCGTCACGTTGCCGAGCAACACAGAGTCAGCTGGTGGAGCTGTCATGTGATCAGACGCTGAAACAGAAATTCAGTGAAGTAAGCCTCTCCCAGTTTTGGCGATCTGAGAGTGATCAAACCCATCCCATTCAGAACTACGTATCTGTGTGAAAGTGGCTTCTCTTCCTTGGTGCAGCTCGAGTTAAAGCAGAGGAACAGGTTGTACATAGAGCAGGATCTTCGGGCAGCACTGTCTACCATCACTCCTGACTGTGAAACTCTTATCACATCAGTAAAGCACATCCTCAGTTATCTCATTATCTTCCCACATTACTGTTCAGTGAAACAGATGTCTATAACTGCTGTCATATTAGATGTAGAAATGGTTATGGATGTTTTAATCATTTTACTGTAATGTGCTGGTTTGTTCTGTTCAACAGGATCAGTGTTCATGTTTTATTAACAGTTCAGTTTTGTTTATGGTAACAACCTTTCCTCACCCTAACCGCTGTTTACAGTGTTTGTCGTTTTTACTTTGTAATATTTCTATAAATTGACACATTTTGTTAAATGTCAGCAATAAAATATTGTTTATTTGTAAGTCTTTCTGATTTTATCATGATTTTTCTGTCACTACTTTTGTATGTTAACAAATAAATACAAATTAATTATAATTCCTAAAATTATATTACAGTTCCTAAAAATTTGGGTCGCGGCTTGATGACCATGTAAAAATGTGGGTCCTGTGGCCAAACCAGTTGAGAACCACTGCTATAAAATATGTGTTTTAGTACCGCTTCAGTGAACTTGATCAAGTATACTAAAAACCATTAAATAAACCTGTGTTTTAAATGCTTTACAAATAAGTTAAATCTTTTTAGACTATATATATATAATTTATTTAAAAAATGCGGGCATTACATTAAAGATTCATTATATTAACAAATATTATATTATTCTTATTTTTTAATTCAACTATCGCGGTGCGTGTCTGGGTAGGGGCCCTACAAGACAATGTGCCCAGGGATAGGCCTGTCACGATATCTATTTTTTGTAGTACGATATATCGCACCAAAATATATCGCGATAAACGATATTATTGTCATTTTAAGACCATTTTAGGCCACTCATTAAATAATGCCAGAAAGGCAATATAATAGCATCATAACGCAAGTACACTCTTTAAAAGAACACATAATATTTTGTTCTCAAGAATATTTAATTTAATTAAGTCATTTTAATAATTTAATGATTAGGCATTGGAATCAGAATGTGAAACGCAGATCCAAAACAAAAAAATTATAAATGTTAACAAAAAAAAAGCAAGGTAAAGAGTAACAGAGGCTGCGATATCTGCTACCAGATCTATTTTCAGTTGTCAGGCACCCACATCAAAGTATACTTTAGTAATTTATGGTAAATTCTATAGTGTTTTTTAAACCATACTGACACGGACACCTCTAATAGAGATAGAGAGGTTGTGCAATCAGCTAAAATGTTGCAAAAATAGTTTTTTATGTATGGGCGATATATATTGCATCACCAAAAATGATTGAGGTCAAGTCCATGTATTGTGCGATAAGTCAATATATTGATTATTGTGACAGGCCTACCCAGGGGCCTCTGTGTTTTTAATCCGGGCCTGATTGGCACACACCAGACGCCAGCGCTGATGTCATAAACACCTGTCCTCCTGCTCACCTTGTTAATAAAGTCTGTATAAACCAGCATGTGCTCTGCTTGATTCGCTAGTGCGCGCGTCGTTAGGCTAACAACTGAAGCGTTCATCTTAAATAAGTGTTCATCTATAATCAGAATCTGCTTCTGGAGCGCCGCTCCTCCTCTGATGATTGGGTGAATTATGCTTAGCCACGCCCCTGCAGCTATTAGTGAAGGATAACAGGAGGAGCTCTAAAATAAACCCCGCCCCCTACTCAATATTCCGTTTCAGCTGGAAGATCATCCTCATCCTCATCATCATCATCATCATCCTCATACTGTAATAACAAGAGCAGCGTCTGATTCCTGCATGCTTCAACCTATAATAATAATAACAGTTGGTGGAGGGCTTCATGGTGGCACAGTGGGTAGCACATTCACCTCACAGCAAGAAGGTCTCTGGTTCGAGTCTCGGCTGGGTCAGTTGGTGTTTCTGTGTGGAGTCTGCATGTTCTCCCCGTGTTGGTGTGGGTTTCCTCCGGGTGCTCCGGTTTCCCCCACACTCCAAACACATGCGCTATAATTGATCAACTACACTGGCCCTAGTGTGTGAGTGTGTGTGTGTGAATGAGTGTGTATGGGTGTTTCCCAGTACTGGGCTGCAGCTGGAAGGGCATCCAGTGTGCAAAACATATGCTGGAATAGTTGGTGGTTCATTCCACTGTGGCGACCCCTGATTAATAAAGGGACTAAGCTAACGAATGAACAGTCGCTGGTGCAGTTTATGCTGGAGTGTTCGAGGCGTCTGCTGCAAGGTTATAATCGTTCTGGATTTTAGTTTAGTTTTAGTTTCTATTTCGTTTTAACTTTCTGTTTTCAGATTCAGTGAGTTTTAATGAGTGTTTAGAGGGAGATTTACTGGTGTTTTTTAGTTTCTATAGTTTGAGATTGCTCAGTTTTAGTTTAGTTTATTAGTTTCAGTGTTAGTTTTAGGATTCTTCTAAATAAGGATATTTATTAGGTGCACGATTCAAACTCATCAGAATAAATATTGTATAATAACTCAGCTAGACATGTTCTGAAAGCTGTATTAGAGAAGACGACCACTACCATCTCCCATTACCATCTCCCCATCCTCAAACTTACATACAACAGCCCACAGGACAGCAGCCTTCAGTACAGTATGTGTGCGAGGCTGCTCCTGAGGTTAGACACACAGCAGTGATGGAGAGTTCAGATGTTTAACGCGGATGTTACGACTCAACATATAAAGATGGTGTAGTCAGCAGACAGTAGTGATTTCAGTCAGGTAAACATCACCATGATCTGAAGAATGTCTGACAGTAAAGTTCTGCAGCCCGACTGAAGCATGATTCACTGATTTAAACTCCATTACGACTGTCTGTTCTGAAATAAACTTGAGTTTTTCAGCAGATCCTCTCATTTAAGCCCTCGGTTTACCTGCGGTGCAGTTATTCAGGTTTAGTTCAGTCACTGCAGGCTGTTGTGTGTGTGTGTTTGGTTCACTGAATCACGCATGCGCAGTATCATCGGTTCACAGCTTCTCAAAGTTGATCTCAGTGTATCGTTACTGTTCTAATAGCTGAATAAGAGGATATATTGGGTTATTTAGAGTCAGAGGGGGTGTTAGGCTTCTTAAACAGTGAGTAGTTTGTGGATGAGTGCTTACTGGAGAAGCGAATAGTTTCAAATGATTCAGTTCGATTTGGTGAACTAGTTCAACCGAGTCAATTAGAACAGAGATGCCCAAACTAGGGCCCGCGGGCCAAAGTTGGCCCTTTGTATCCTTTGATTTGGCCCGCCAGTGGGAAATGTTTGTTTGTTTTATTATTAAGCTACAAAAAAGCAAACTGAAATTAAATGTTACAATCAAATGTTCATTAAACAAATCAGATTTAAAAAAAATCTACATACTGTGAATAGGTGTGACAGGACAGGAATACTATGACATAGTGAATAGGGGATAAAGCAGAAGACGTCAGCGTGCAAATCAGGTTAAGGCAGGTTAAGCATACTAATAAACAGTTTCAAATACTTTCAGTGCTTTAGTAAATACGGTTAGAGTATTTTTATTCTGTTTATTGTTAAATGAAGTAAATTAGGAAATTACCCATGCCAGCTTTAATGTAATACAGTTTGCAATATTTACTTTCGGCCCACAGCTCTCGATCAAGCTTGGATTTTGGCCCTTCGTAAGAAAAAGTTTGGGCACCCCTGGTTCAGAAGATCCGGTTAAAAAGATTAGTTCGCGGCTGCGATACACAAATAATACAAACGTGTTAAAGTAATAGTGTTAATCTCTGTGTTTAATGCTGTCACCGTGCTTCTGTCATGTCTAGGCATGGGACAATAACCGTTTTCAGGGTATACCGCGGTTTGGAAAAGTCAAGGTTTTCATACCGCCAAAATTTTCTGCTATACCGTTCCTGAGGTATGGGTACGATTTTTTTATTTACATGTTTTTTTGGTGTAAATTGTAAAAACATCTGTGTTACTGAAACAAATGAAGACCGCAGAAGTCAATGATTCACTTAAATTATTCAGCCTGACATGTTTACTGCCCCAAAATACTTTACATGTTTCTCAAAATAAAATATATTGTGTTCAAAGGGGGGAAAATGTTTGGTTTTTCACCCAGACGTTTAAAAAGAATATATTATAGAGCAGTAAACACAATACCGTCATACCGTGAAACCCTGATATTTTTATCCAAGGTTATCACACCGTCAGAATCGTATCATGCCTAGTCATGTGTTTGTGTTTGGTTCACTGAATCACGCATGCGCAGTATCATCGGTTCACAGCTTCTCAAAGTTGATCTCAGTGTAATGTTACTGTTCTAATAACTGAATAAGAGCATATATTGGGTTATTTAGAGTCAGAGGGGGTGTTAGGCTTGATAAACAGTGAGTAGTTTGTGGATGAGTGCTTACTGGAGACGCGAATCGCTTCAAATGATTCAGTTCGATTTGGTGAACTAGTTCAAGCGGTTCATTTAGATCAGGGGGGGCCCATACTTTTCGCATGAAGAGCCAAAAACCAAATATCATTGACAGCCGTGGGCCGAAGATAAATATACCAAACTATTTGACATTAAAGTTGTCATGGGTAATTTCCTGATTTATTTCCTAATATTTCAAAATAAATAGATATAAATGACTTTGAATCGTGTTACCTAATGCAGTATAGCTTTTTTAATTACAACTATTGCAATAAAAACATAAACAATCACGTTTATAACACAGTGGAGTTACTCAAGGCTAAATACATAGTCAAGCAGAACATGCCTTTGCCTTGATTTGCTCACCAAAGTCCTCTATCTGTGGAGTGACAGTATGTACATTAACAATAAAACAAATAAATTAATGGTTCAATTAACTTTAAAGTGACAATCTCTAAACTTTCACCCCTTCTCAGATGGTATGGTGGGCCAAATTAAAGGGTTACCATGGGCCAACTTTGGCCCACAGGCCCTAGTTTGGGCATCTCTGATTTAGGAGATCTGGTTAAAAAGATTCGTTGGCGATCGCGATACAAAAATAAACCCATTATTGGGTACAAACGTGTTAAAGTAATAGTGTTTAGTCACTGTGTTTAGTGCTGTCACCGTGCTTCTGTCATGTCCACTCGTTGTGTTTGTCGTGGGATCAACAGTGAGGATGACTGGAGGAGAAGCGGCTCTATCCGGCCAATGGCAGCAGGACTACAGACTCTGAGGTGCCGTACGGGTCAAACACCTGCAGTCACTACTAGAAGACTTGGGCCCGATCCCAATTCTATTTTCTTACCTCTTCCCCTTCCCTTTGGCCCTTACACCTGAGGGTTAAGGGGAAGAGCTTCAAAACTTCCCCCTAAGAATTGGAGAAGGGTATAAACGGAGGTCGGAGCCAGCTCCAAGTGAGTGGGACTTAAGCTCCAAGTGGGTAGGACTTGAGCTCCAAGTGGGTGGGCCTTCGAGCTCCAAGTGGGCTGTAAAACCTGGAATTTTTATTTATTTAATGTGTTGTGCATGACACGGAGTCCAATATTGTGTTTTATTAACGTCTACACCTAAACCCATCCCTAAACACAACCTCACAGTAACCTGTTGTGTTTTATGAATATCCGCTCCACCTACACCACCTAAACCCAACCTACTTGCGGTTTAAGTCCCTCCCACTTGGAGGTCACCCAACCTACTTGCGGTGTAATCCCTCCCACTTGGAGGTCTCCGGGCTGCAGCGATACCTACTTGAAGAATTGGCCAGCAGCACTTCAACACCTGCACACGTCATCATATGTCATCGCCATCTCCTGCTTCATATGAGATCAGACGATCACGACTGCTGGAGTTACTCCAGTTGTGTTATTGTTTGGTGTTTATCTTCAGGAAATCACTGAAGGCGTATATTATGTTATCATAACCATCTAATGTGGCGATAAGATCGTAACTGTACTGTGTGTTTACACAGTGGCCATATTTATCTGTGTAAACACACCAAAACAACATTAACATTATAGCAGACACTGTAAAAGCTCATTCCCAGACACTAGACATTACTGACAGGGGATTCCAGTGTCATCCAGTGGCAGAATGTTGTGGGACTGCTGGACACGAGTTATGATGAGGGATTATAGATCGACAAATTTAGCGGGTTTTTTTATGCATGACGGTAAAACACGAGCGCGGTTATGAATATATTAAAACATGTGTTTGTTTGTCTTAAAAATTCGTAATAATGACAAAAAATACTAATTTGTGGATCTCCTTACTTCCAGGTTCAGTTGTAGCAGGTGTATTCTGGGTAATTTTCTTACCCCTCCGTTTTAAGTGTGGTCCTGAAAAATCTTCGTTGAAGGGGTGTATACCCCTCGCCCTTAGCCCTACGCCTTCAAGCTAAAGAGAATTGGGACACCACTACCCCTTGACGTGAACGCGCAAAACGAGGGGTAGGGGTAAGGGGAAGGGCTAAGGGGGAGAATTGGGATTGGGCCTAACAGTGAGATTATGTGTTAAACACACTCACAAAGACCAAAACCAAGGAGGTTTGTGCTCATGCCTGCCAACACTCCCGTTTTTCCCGAGCGTCTCCCGTATTTCAGGCCCATCTCCCGCCACCCTCCCGTTTTGTTTTTTCCCGTTTGGTAACATCTGTAACACCCCCGGGTTGCCAGCTTTGGTATAGTGTCCGATCGCAGCGGTTGCCCGAAAACCGCTCCATAGTACAGTTACTAACACCACAGTATAGTTATCTACACGACATCTGACCCCCGCTCTCCCAGATTTTCAGAGACAAATGTTGGCAGGTGTGTTTGTGCTATAATTTCAGTCAGTTTCAGTCAGTTTTGTATGTAAACAACACAGTTTCAGTCAGTTGTAGTGTTTAATAAACTCTCGCTTTATCTTTATTTCAGTTCACCACTATTATTTTACATGTTAGTTTTCGTTTGTTCTGTTAACTATAATCACCTCGCTCTGCTGTTGCTGGTTTCCAGATATTGTGGCTGTACATGTGATGCCTGTGGATGCTGTTGATTATATATATCGTCCTGTAGCGCTCACAGCTCCAGCTCTCTGACGATCGCCAGACTGCAGAGAGATCCCTCTTACACGTTTACATCGATTACAGCAGAAGTGCTTCGTTATTCGCTCTGTGAACACTCAGACTGCTTTGCAAGTGCAGACGTGTGTATGACTGTGTGTCAGTGTTCAGCTTACAGCTCAAATATAGTCATCGTTACAGTAACTGGTGACTTCATCCAGAAAGTAACTCGATTACTCTGTGGATTACTCCACCAGCAGGACTGTTAATGTGTGAGTTACTCTTCATAGACCCTGTGTAAAGCGCTGATAAGGCCTCTTCAGTGCTGCGTGGAAAACACACTGCTGATCAGCTCCACTGTTTCACTAACAGATAATCACACCCTGCTGTGTATATGAAGAGTTTGATTGCAAAATGCAATAAACGCCATTTTTTGACATTTGGATTTTATTATTGTAAATCACTGTTCAGATGTTCTTATCTATGTGTGAACTGCTGTCATTGACACAATTTAAGAATGAACATTTTAGGCTACTACACAATGTCTTTTTCACAAAACGCGATATCCACCTGACCAGTTTCTTTACAGAGTGCGATATAACAGTTATAGAACTGTTATATATAGAACAGCTACTGTATATGCGGGAGCTCAGCATCCCCTGGAGGAGAGTCACCGCCGGCGAAGTGCTCTGAGTTTGCTCATTGATTTAACGATAATATCAAAACAAAAAAACATGTTTTTAAAAAGAGGATTCACTAGGCTAACTAAACACGTTTGCCATTTAATAGTTTATACTGTAGGCGAGCTGTCAGTCACAGGCTACGTCCGTCTGTCAGTCAGAGAATCAAAGCTTCAGAGTCAAGCTAACCTCATGGATTTTGATGACGGTCATTCCAGACGGAGCCGGTCATTCCAGCTGCATAATAATAATAATAATAATAATAATAATAATAGCTTATTTGACGGGACGAGGCGAGCTTGTGTCCGTGGACTCGGTGAAACAGAAACTGCACCATCGCAGCTCTGCCCGCTCTGATCATACAGGTTTGGTTTTCAGCAGCGGTGTTCAGGAGCCTCCACTCTTTCTGTAACGAGCTACAAGTCGTTTATTTAACTAACTTAATCTTACTTCTCTATATTATAACTAATCACAGTTAGTCTGAAGCTGTTTAAGGATGGTTGAAGCGATAAACATCCTGCAGTTAGTTTGCTCTGCAGCTCAGCCGGTATGTTGTTATCCGACCTTTTCATTCAGGGACTGGCCTGGATTACTGGCACACGCCATAGGCACATTATGTCTATTATGGCATTATGTGTTTGAATATTATGAATATTTAC
>CAIGQQ010030696.1:266981-288095 GCA_903798035.1 Danio albolineatus
TGTGTGTGTGTGTGTGTGTGTGTGTGTGTGTGTGTGTGTGTGTGTGTATATAACTGACAAAATATGATATGTTTAAATAGTGCATGCTGCATTTCTCTCTCATAAACAATAATACAAAGCTATACATATAAAATATTGTTATATTTCATTTAATAATTGCAAGAAATATGAAATATGTAAAATATGAAATATGCAATATGAAAATAAGTTTACATTAATGCAGATATTTATTTTGTAAAAATTATTTATTTTGAAATAAACTTCAGCATTATTACTAATCTGTGTGTGCAATTTTCTTAAAAACCCATTAAGTTGACTTACAATACCATTTATAATCGCAATCGCATATCGCAATATTGCCCTCAATAATCGCAATATGACAATTTTCCCAAATCGTGCAGCCCTAATGTGAACATTTTATTCTTCTTTTATTGAGTCTCTTTTAACTTTTACAGTAATATGCTGGTATGGAAATTTAAGGGTGACAAATAAAAACAGACTTTCAAAAATTGTTCATCAATCTCAAAAGATCTTAGGCATAAATATTAACAGTAATGGACAAGTGTATGAGGGGAGAGTTATAAACAAGGCTGTGTCCATTTTAGCAGATGAGAACCGCCCACTTTATTTAAAGTTTTGCCTCCCGCCATCAGGCAGAAGGTATACTTATTCTAGACGGGCTAGGTCCAACAGATATTTGTATTCATTTGTTCCAACTGCAGTTGGGTTACTTAAGAAGCTGTTTTTTTCCCTCTCTATGATCATATTATCGTTGCTGTTATTTTGATGTTGTTGAGTGTGACTTGTTGCTGTCAACTGTCGGCCATTGCTGTAAACATAATTGCCCATCGGGGACAATGTGTGTGTGTTGAGCATCAGTAAAACAGTGTTAGCTCCTGTCAGCTTTAACTGTGAGGGAAAACTGGATCATTTGGAGCTTTTGTCAGCTCATTTCATCTTCTGGGTTTAATATCATTATTGGGGTGGATCAAAATCAGTAACGAGTCAGTTTCTTATTATTATTCATAGCGGAGTTTTCTTATCCTATGAGAAGAGCCTGCTCCTTAATTATTCATGACGACACATGCATTCTGATCACAGACCCATATGGACAGACCTGGCAAGCTGTAGCCATATATGAAGGCTCGTATGTGTTTGCTTCCATGATCCACAGGGCCTGTTGCATGTGTTTCCCTGTGACGCTGTCAGGGCTAATACAGCTAAGCTGTTTGTGTGCAGCATTTTTGTCAGAGAGCTGTATGAGAACTGGAGGTTTGTCTTTTATCAGTTGAGTTTGTTACCATTCAGACACATCGCCTATCCGTACAGCCGTGTTCGCCTGTATTTGAAATCAAAATAAGCTGCAAAACAGTGCACTGGGTGTGATCAGGGCCTGAACATCCATTCAACACTCTCAGAAAACACATGCATCCCCTCTCATCTGATGGATCATGACTAACTCCTGATCATGTCTGTTTGCACATCTGTGTGTTCGCATGGTTCGTGAGCGAGACCCACTATCAGCATCTTGTCTTACAGTGAGTAAAGTGGTGTTACCTGTAGACTAAGGAGTCGTCGTAAGTGCCGTTGTACTGGACCTGGAACATCCGGATGCCAGGGATATTCCTCTGGAAGTTGAACTTGACTAGAGCTGAAGATGCAGTGATTTCTGAGATCAGCACCCTCTTCTCCTGCCCACCCTTAGTGTTCCCTATCGAGGGCCCTCCGTCGGCAGTCTTGGCTGAAGTGGCGATGTCTGAGGACCCTGGGTCGGGCTCCGGGGCCAGGCTGGTGTCGTTGGTGAAGTGTGGGAGTTTGGTGATGAGCAGATCCACTGTCTGCTGCGCCTCTCCGGATGGGTTAGAGGCCACGCAGGTGAAGGAGCCCGAATCCTTCACTGTGCTGATCAGGATCTCCAGCGTCCCATCAGTGTGCACTACGGTACGGCTGGAGTTGAACACCAGCTTCCCGTCAGGGGCCACCCAGTGTATGACGGGGTCCGGGTCTCCACGGGCCTTACAGCGCAGAGACACCTGCTGGCCCTCCAGCGCACGCAGCTCCTGTGAGTGAACATATGATCAGAATCAGTAACTCGTGATGATGATGATGGCGTTGGGAGAGACACTCAGAAGGTCATGATTCACACTCGTTGAGTAATTACGTTATATATTATTATTATTTAACACTCGTTTCTCAAGATCCACTTGTTCAAAATGGCTTTAATGCATATGGCACTGACACACTGACTCACGTCTCTGTTTGATTGATATTTCTTGTATTGTTTTTGCATTATTTGCTCTTTAGTTGTGTTGTGTAATTTGTTACAGCTGTAACGCACCTTAATCAACCTTGGTTGTGTATAAATAAAGGTTTATTGACGGATTAATTAGTCAGGAAAATAAATATATATATATATAAAACACAATTACTGAACGTCAAAATAATAAATAAAAGTCAAATAACGCAGGAGCGCAGTGCACTTCACTACTGGGAGAGTTACTTCCACAATGTAATACAGTATACCAGTGGTTCTCAAACTCTTTCCACCAAGTACCACCGTACCAGTATTGAAATACAGTAGCGTAGTAGGCCTAATTAAGCAGCACTGCAAGGTTCAAAAAGGAGACAAATATTTTCTATTATTAAGAATATGTATTATTGTCAGCCACTTTAAACAATATAAATAGTTTGAACATTAACTGTGCTTGCAGACAAAAAAGAAAAAACTTTACGGTTTAAATTAAAATGTGCTTTTACAAGTGATTTAAGACTGGCGCTGTTCTTAAAAAGTAAAAAGAGAACTGCTGTACATGTGAAGTATTAATGTATAGTAGCCTATTCATCAACACCTGGAAATGTTGCTTGGACCTGATGAATAGGCTATGTGCGTATATATACACATTCTTTTATATATTTTGAGATATATATTGCATGTACAGATGACATATTTGTATTCTTTGAAATCTAAACGTTATTTTGTATTTTGATATGATTTGGAATTACATATTTAAATTAGAAATTAGATCTGCTTACTGCTGGTCATTTACAGTAGGCCTGTGTGTGTCAGAAAAGCCAATGATTAAATGCATAAATTCCATAGTCTGTTGATATTCTTGACTCTGATTGGCTGAAGGATGTGCACTATTTTCATTGAACCACACAGGTAGTTCCAGTCAGTTTCGATCACAGTTGGAAATAAATGCGCTTCTCCCAAACGTTTAGAGTTACTATAGCGACTCGCATGAGCTGCACGTGAAACCGATGAGGGCTGTTAATGGCGGACGGGAAATCTGCAAAATTAGGAAAATACTCGATCAACTATGCCACAAAATCAAGTTTTAAGAGTTTTCAAGCGAGAATGTGGTTATTTTAGAGTCAAATTGGCAGTTTATAAGGATATTGCGTGTATAAAAATGATGGAAGCTCCAGGTGGTCATCAGCCGCTCCGCGAACCTCCGCAAGTTCCGCGCGCCTCGTTCTCTTCCTCTGTGCCAAGCAGATTGACTTTTTAACATCTGATGACGCGATGCACTAAAGTAAACATTGTAAGCACTCCGGCGTAATGTACACTTCAGGGAACAGCCAATGCTGTCTGATCACGGGGTTATCCTACGCGTCAAAGGGTTAAAAAGTGTTCATTTTATTCTTTTATTATTCAGTGATTCTTCTGCGTACCACTAGAAGAAAGCCTGCGTACCACAGTTTGAGAACCACTGCAGTATACTACTAGTCAGTCGTTCCAGGTTTTCACGAACACACAACCAGAAATTTGTATATTATTATAACAATTTGCAGCTTAGGTTAATATCAGGATAACATATAGAGTGATGAAAGCTTTATTAATTAATCACAACAATAAAATATACAGTAACTATGTGTATACCGTATACCATAACTATCCGCAGCTTAGGTCAATATTGAGATAATATTGTGTACTGTGATAACCCCAGTAAAGAAATGCATTCCTTCATAACCCTATTTGCAGGTCAATGATAATACCGTATACAGTGGATAAAAGCTCCACTAATTAATCGTAACAAAAAAAAATTAGTCACACTTTATTTTAATGGTGCGTTTGTTGAATTTAAGTTACATTGCAACTAATTCTCATCAGATTATCAGTAGGCTGTTAGGTTGGGGTTAGGGTATGTTGACATGTACCTGCAAAGTTTCTTCTAGTCAGTTAAATGTCTGTTGAATGTCAGTATCAGCAGATATTAAGCAGACAGTCTACTGATACTCAAATGGACCATCGAAATAAAGTGTTACCAAAAAATTATATCGTCATGAGCCTAATAACAGCTAAAATCAATATCGTGATAACATCATGTACCATGATAAATGCTTCAGCAATTAATTGCAACAAAAATGTCATATTATTAAAACAATTTCCAGCTTAAGTAAATATCGTAATAATAATAACATATACTGTGATGAAAGCTTTATCAATTACTCACAACAAGACATGTTTATATCATCATGAGCCTTCTAGCAGATCAAAACAAAATATATAATATTGATCAACTCACAATAAAATCAGTTTCAAGAGTTCCCCCTCAGCTGATGATGGATTATGAAGCGTGTTTGTCATGCTGTCCCGGGAGAGAGCCCCGAGCTCATGAGATCCTCGAGCACCGGGGCTCCCTCCCGTCTGCAGGGCGAGAGGGGAGTTTGAGCTCAGGTAGATCTGGAGAACTCCCCTGCTGTAGTAGCTGATGAACAGATAGTGATCGCTCTTCAGAGATAACTACTGACTAGGAGCATGTCTATGGTGCTGATGTGGATTAGTCCATTAGCTTAAGCTGCATGTTTGTGGACGGTGGGAGGAAACCGGGGAACCCGGGGGAAACACACGCGAGCACGGGGAGAACGTGTAAACTCCACACAGAAACGTCAGCTGGCTTGGTGAGGACTAGAACCAGTGACGTTCTTGCTGTGAGGCAACAGTGCTAACTACTGGGCCACCGTGCTGCTCATCTAGGAAAGGAGGAGGAGTAGGGGTGGAAGGGGGGATTCTTCAGATGAAGATGGCTGTGATGTGGAGCTCAGGGTGTTTATAGTGGCTCAGGAATCGTCTGATTGGTGAATCATGAACTGGATAACGCAGCACCGGCTGTGATCAATCATAAGCATGTGATACTCTCATATTAGTTTATAAATAAACTCGAACCAGCGACCTTCATGCTCTGAGGCGATATTTAATTTTATTAAATAATTGTTTAATACAATTGTTGCTTAACCAAGAGTTTAACACATAGCATAAGAACAGCAGACAGCAGGCTCGGTCACTTTAGCGACTTCACTGTAGAATTTTCTTCTCAATATTTTTCTTTTTTGTCAAACTACAACAAAGGGGAAAGTATGTGTATATTCACATTTACTTTAACATGTTCAGTTCAGCCAGCAGTGCACTTTTATTAATGCACATTTTATACAAAATCTTAATATGCATATGAGGAAAATCTATTAATGAGACAATTTGAATTGAATATTAGCAAAACGATCATACATCACCAGCATAACGTGTAAACCATCAAGAGGTGTGTGTACAACACAAAACAGGCGGTATAACACTGTATAACTGTATAACACTGTATAACACTGCTATAACACTCGTAGTCATTCAAAAATATCTGTTTTGGCGGCCGAATCTTTGTATATTTTTGACCGAATGGAGGAGGAGGAGGGGGGCGCAAATACATAATAAAAGCTTTAGCAATTACTCTGAACAGGAATATTAGTATCCCATCATGACTCTGTACCTGTGAGTGTCGAGTGATGAGCGGCGGCTCGCACAGGAACTCCTCCTCAGAGACGGTCCAGAAGTATCGTCCGGCGAGATGTTGTGGCGCCGCGCAGGTCTCCAGATCGTCCTCGCGCCGCAGCCGCCGCAGCCACAGCAGCTCGCAGTTACAGTGCAGAGGATTCCCCCCGAAACTCAGAGCGAAAGTCGAGGCGCCCAGAACCCCCGAGGTGGCCAGAACGCCCGCGCGCTGGAAAACCGGATCCGGCGGCAGCTTGTGCAGCTTATTGGAGGTCACGTCCAGCCGCTTCAGCTTCTGCAGGCCGGAGAACGTTCCCTCGGGGATGTAGTTGATCATATTGTGATCCAGGTTTAGCGTGTGCAAGCTAATCATCAGCTGTATCGCGATCCACGGCGCGCCCTCCAGATTATTATACGACAAATCCAGTTCTTCCAGAGCCAGGAGGTCGTTGAACGCTCCGATGTGGATGTACGTCAGCTGGTTGTTGTTGAGGATCAGATGGTGCAGCTTGGACATTCCGCTAAACGTATCGTTCGTTATGTGCGTCAGCCGGTTACTATCCAAATGGAGCGCCCGCAGGTTCTCCAGGTCGTTAAAAGCGTGCGGTGCGACCGAGCCAATGGTGTTCCTGGAGAGCGTCAGGTCCACCAGTTTGGTCATGTTGGCGAAGTCTTTGCGTTTGATGCCCGTGATGAAGTTATCGCCCAGCCGGAGCTCCACAGTGCGTCTGTCGATGTTCGGAGGGACGAACAGAAGACCTTTCTTATCGCACAGCGTGGCCAGATTCGGCGGCAGAACCTGGCAGATGCAACGCTTCGGACATACTTGGATCTTCTGGGCTTTTAACGCCATCACCACAAACATCAGATAAACCAGTAGCGTCTCCATCTGGGCTCTGGGTGTTGGGGAACAGCCTGCGGGGGAGGAAACAGAGCAGTGAGTGCCATAGACGTCATCCGAGATAGTAATACACTGAATATTCACTGTTAATGTGCACGTTAAATACTCGGATGATGCACTTATTCAGTCATTCATTCATTTTCTTTTCGACTTAGTCCCTTTATTAATCAGGGGTCACCACAGCGGAATGAACCACCAACTATTTCAGCATACGTTTAAGCAGCGGATGCTCTTCCAGCCTCAACCCATCACTGGGAAACACCCATACACATACACTATGGCCAATTTAGTTGATCAGTTCCCCTATAGCGCATGTGTTTGGACTGTGGGGGAAACCGGAGCACCCGGAGGAAACCCACACCAACACGGGGAGAACATGCAGACTCCACACAGAAACACCAACTAACCCAGCCGAGACTCGAACCAGAGACCTTCTTGCTGTGACGTGATTGTGCTACCCACTGTACCTCTGAGACGCCCTGTTATTATTCAAATGATGAATAAAATAAGTGTGATGCTGATGACTTCACACACTCAACGCTAAAATTTGCTCACGTAATGGAAGAGGAGGAGCTACTGACAAAATGGGAGGGGCTACTTATGAATGGGAGTGGCTAATTGTGAGGGGGAGGGGCTATTGATGACTGATATTGGGCTCCTCCCTAACGCCCCATTCACACAAGGCTTCAGCGTCAACGCTTGCCAGAGGGCGTGTCTGAAGTTGGGTCTGAGGTGACCGTCATAGCAGCGTCAGCCAATGAAATTAATCAACAATCGGCTACTGTCTGGGCTGGTGTATTTGCATACAGCGATCTGATTGGCTGACGCTTCCGTGGGCGCATGAAAAGTTGAGAAAGTCCCAACTCCTGCAGCGAGTAACGACACTAAAGCGGCGCCGACGGATTCACAGTGCAGTTCGGCAACACCTGACGTCACCCATTCAAAGTGAATGGGAAGAGTTGACGCTGACGCCCCGTGTGAATGTGGCGTAATAGTTGGATTATTGGTTTTGGATTTTGAGTGATTATGCTGCCTCCTGGTGGTGAATGTGGTTGTACTCATGCTAATATTTGGTAGTTTGGTAATTTCTTGAGTTTCCGTTTAGTAAAACAGCTACCGTTCCTTATCAGACGATGCTAAATGGCACACCATGCACTTAAACACTCAACCGTGTAGTGTATGAGTTTAGTGTTGTCCCAAATGGAACAATAGCTATGTTTCCATTCACCTATTTATATTCGCATTTTGGATCTGCGCATAATAAAACGGTTGATAGAAACGCCATGATGCGCATTAAATTTTGAAAATGCGCATAAATAATGTATGCGCATAACTGAGTAGGATAAATTTTAATTGGATAAGAAAAGATGCGCATAAACTGTGATGGAAACACTTTAACCGCATAAACTCCAGCATGCGCATTAAATAAAGGTGATGTGATTGTGTTATCAGAGATCATGTGATGATGATAATGTGTGTGAATGGTCAAACCAGCAGCTGAGCACATCGTTAAACATCTGAAATGTTGTGTTGGTCATTGTAAAGCGCCTCACCGTTTCAGTAGTTGTGTTATTATATTATTAATGACCTCCAGAATCAAGAGCGTCTGTGCTCTGCGTCTGACACCTTCAAACGCCACCGCGCGCTCACTGCGGGTCAGGATCACCTTCTGAGAGTCATTTATTAAATGAAGAGAAGATCAACACAGCTTCTCCTACTGCAGCAGATTACGCTTTACTGGTGATATTTGCAGCCAGTTAATCAGAAAAGTGACGATTTTCGTCCGCTTTGACTCGTTGGATGGAAACGCTGCTTTATTCACACATGCGATAATGCAGTTTTGTGCATAAAGTTCATTTGCATTTTTGGATGGAAACACAGCTAGTAACGTTCATGTGTATTTCTATAACTCTGAATCTGCGTGTCATTTCTGCTGCTGTCCTCCAGAGGGCGCATTCTCATAAACACTGACATCCTCAATGACTGGAATAAAATACGCTGTTTTCCTGCATCTGGCAACCCGGAGTGCTGGAATATGATTGGCTAAACTGGCAGTGGGCTGGCTATGGAGGTCAAAACAAACACAGGCGTTCTGACACTGAACACACAGCAGAATAACTGACTGTACATGTGTTTCTCAGATAAACACGTGGGTAACACTTTACAGTAAGGTTTATTAGTTAATGCATTTACTAACATGAGCTAATCATGAACAACACTTGTACAGCATTTATTAATCAGAATTGAACATTTACTAATGCATTAGTAACATCCATGCTTGTTAACATTAGTAATGCACCTTGAGTTAACATGTACTAACAGTGAACAGCTGTTTTCATTAACTTACATGCACAAATACTGTAGAAAATGTATTGTTCATTGTTTGTTCATGTTAGTAAATGCATTAAGTAAGGGATAATCAGCGGCTTGCCATGCAACGGATTTTAATGCACGACGTGAAGGCAAAGAACCACACGACGCGCAGCTGAGTCGCCTCCGTGAAGTGCATTAAAATACTTTAACGCACGGCAAGCCGTTGATTATCCCGCTTGTTCCATGGTTATTTGCCAAGGTAGGCCTGAGTTTAAACTAGTTTTGCTCTTTGCAGCGCAATATTTGTCCGAATTTTTGCCCGTTTTTAGATGTTAGATTTTCTAGTCCCTCCACTGAATCAGCTGTGATAGACTGACAGAGAGAGAGAGAGAGAGAGAGGGAGAGAGCATCTGCATGATGAGAGGATGAGGGAGGATCTGTATGTACCTGTATATCTCTTATAAGTAATACTGCGAAAGCTGGGCTACGATTTACATTTCATAATGAACATACAATATTAATATTATTATACTTATAAAAAGAACCATATCAATGAAATACGCTTTAGGAATACGTATTATGAAGAGAAAGCAGCCAGGGCCTATTTCAGAAATCTCTGCTGTTAAATATGTGGGGAAATTTAGGAAAAGAAACGCATATCAGGACAGGTCGGAGAACATCCTGCGTTATTTCTCTTCTTTAAAACAAAAGCAATCCGCCAAACACGCAGGATCAGTGTAATATTACATTATTTACAGTCATAGATTCATTATGAAACTTATCTCTGTGATCTGCCAAAAATACACCAAAGAATAAATAATATGTTCAAATGTCCAGAGACTGACCGTTAGATACAGCAAAGATTAATTATATATCCCATTTTAACAACAGAGATGCAGGAGATTAGATCCAGCGGCGTAGAACCGGAGATGCTCTGGCTGATATACACCTTCCCTCGGGGGGAGCCGTTAGCGGAGCTGCCGCTGACCGCCTGGAGCTTCCAACATTTATAAAGACGCGCTTTTCTTGCACACAAACTGCTGATTTGACTGTAAAATAACCACATTCTCACTTGAAAAACTCTTAAATCTTGATTTTGTGGCATAGTTGATGAGTATTTTCCTAATTTTGCTGATTTCCCGTCCGCCATTAACAGCCCTCATCGGTTTCATGCGCAGCACATGCGAGTTGCTATAGTAACTGTAAACGTTTAAGAGAAGCGCATTTATTTCCAACTGTGATCAAAACTGACTGGAACTACCTGTGCGCTTCAACCAAATATCCCACACCCTCCAGCCAATCACAATCAAGAGTTTTAACAGACCATGGAATAATTAACATTAACTAATGAACTGTATTGTAAAGTGTGACCGTGTGTTTCTGATTATCTGCAAACCTATGAGGGTGTGTTGATGAGGTAGAAGACTCAAACACTGACACACAGCAGCTTTAAAGCAGCGTCTGCTCTCTGGTCAGTGTAGTGGACTCAGATGTGAGCGTGACCCTTCAGAGAGCAGTGGTGGGTGTTGATCATGTTAGTGTCTGTAATGCTCCTAACACAGAGGTGATGATCTGACGTTCCTCCTCCAGCTCGGGCTGCTGTTGATATGATAATGTTGATCCTTTCATCTTTGTGTTTGCGGAGATCAAAGGCTCATCTGCTTGGAGAAACACACAGATATTCCTGTTTCTTCTTCTCCTCTCAGCCTGTGTACGCCTCATGTGCTCTCCGTCAGGGCGTCTGCGGGCTCTTAAAATGCCTTACAATGTCAACAACTCTTAAAGTCTTCAACTCACTGAAAGATTGTGTGGTGGGTCACTAAGAGTGTTGGATTGGACAGGTGTGTGATTGGTGAAGGCAGCTCTGTGTGCTGTACGTGTGAACACATCACTGCGACACAAATCCAGTCCTCAGATCCTGCGCTGTATGCTAATCTGACCAGATAACACTGACTACAGCGTCACACACACACACAGCGTTTCATTGATCGAGGTGTAGTGAATGTGTGTTGTGAGGATGTGATGATAATCTACACACAGACACATACATATGCACACAAGAGCATATACATGAGTACACGCGCATGTACACATACATATGGACCTAAACACACATGTACACGCACACAAACGAGTGCACACACATCATTATAGTGATGCAGAAAACAGCACTGAGGTGTGCTTGTAAACACAGACCATAAAAGTGAAGTATACCCGACACACACACACACAGTGACACGCGCAGCATGCTGAACAGTAAAGCATGAAACACACTACATGAGCACACGCCGCTTCATCTCTGTCACGTTAAAAGGCCACCGCTTTAAATAACAACAGATGCACTGCAGTATATCAACACTAGACCACTAAAACACTGAACACACACACACACACACTTATAAATGTCATCATATCAAATTCATAGAGCACTGAACAATAGTACTCAGATTAAATTATCATAAATGAGTAATCTAACAGGTTATATTGCTGACTGTACAATTCAGTGTGTAGTTTGTAATCAGTAAATGATTACATTTTAAAAGTAATCTAAATGTAATCCAAAAATTACTTGGATTACATTAAAACGAGTAACATTACAGATTGCATTACCCACTACACCTTTCATCATGTAATTTATAAGCAGTAACTGATTACCGTTCAAGAGTAATCTAAATGTAATCCAAAAATACTCAGATTACATTAACAAAAATGAGTAAACTAACAGGTATTACCCACTACACAATTTATCATGTAATTTATAATCAGTAAATGATTACATTTTAAACGTAATCTAAATGTAATCCAAAAATTACTTAGATTACATTACCATGAATGAGTAACATTACATATTACCCACAACACCTTTCATCGTGTAATTTATAAGCAGGAACTGCTTACCGTTCAAGAGTAATCTAAATGTAATCCAAGAATACTCAGATTACATTACCATAAATGAGTAATCTAACAGGTTATATATTACTAACTGCACATTTTTTGTGTAATTTGTAATCAGTAAATTATTACATATTAAAAGTAATCTAAATGTAACTCAAAAATTACTTAGATTACATTACCATGAATGAGTAACATTACATATTACCCACAACACCTTTCATCATGTAATTTATAAGCAGTTAATGATTACCGTTTGAGAGTAATCTAAATGTAATCCAAAAGTACTCAGATTACATTACCATGAATGACTGAGTACAGATTATATTACTGACTGCACAGTTTATCATGTAGTTTATAACCAGTAACTGATTACCATTTAAGACTAATCTAAATGTAATCCAAAAATACGTAGATTACATTAACATAAATGAGTAATCTAACAGGTTATAATGCTGACTGCACAATTTATCGTGTAATTTGTAATCAATGATTACATATTAAAAGTAATCTAAATGTAATCCGAAATTACCCAGATTACATTACCATAAATGAGTAAGAGTACAGATAATATTACCCACAACACCTTTCATCATGTAATTTATAAGCAGTAACTGATTACCGTTCAAGAGTAATCTAAAAGTAATTCAAAAATTACTTAAATTACCATAAATGAGTAATCTAACAGGTTATATTGCTGACTGCACATTTTATCATGTAATTTGTAACCAGGAACTCATTACCGTTCAAGAGTAATTTAAATGTAATCCAAAAGTACTCATATTACATTACCATAAATTAGTAATCTAACAGGTTATAATCCTGACTGCACAATTTATCGTGTAATTTGTAACCAGTAACTGATTACTGTTCAGGAGTAATGTAAATGTAATCCAAAAGTACTCAGATTACATTACCATAAATGAGTAATCTAACAGATTATACCAGATTATATCAGTAACTGATCACAGTTCAAATGTAATCCAGAAGTACTCAGATTACTTTACAGATTATGTTCTGCCAGCACAGCTCACCTACTGTAGTGTATAATCAGTGTCTGGTGCTGTGAGGATGTAAAGCTGCGGGTTCGAGCACGGATGATGCCGTGATGTCACTCTCTGCATATCAAATGACGGCCGGACGCGCCGCTGTATTGAGTCTGTGTTGTGTGCCGTCCAGCTGGCGGCATTAGCTGGCAGAGCGAGTGTATTTTCAGCACACACACACACACACACACACACACCGCTGTGAATGCGCCTCGCTCTCAGACATATTTCTGCTTTTATATCCCGCTTTTCTCAGCTAACACTCAGTGAAGCATGAAAGAAACAGCATGACGGATCTCCTGTTTGCTGGAGGAGTGTGTGTGTGTGTGTGTGTGCGTGTGCCTGTGTGTGTGTGTGTGTGTGTGTGTGTGAGAAACCCTGATGATTCTCATATCTACAGTTGAAGGCTAAATCATTAGCCTTTTTGTGAAATTTTTATTATTTTTAGATATTTCCCAAGTGCTGTTTAACAGATTAGGGCCTCACGATGGTTCAGTGGTTAGCACTGTCGTCTCACAGCAAGAAGGACTCTGGTTCGAGTCTCGGCTGGGTCAGTTGGTGTTTCTGTGTGGAGTCTGCATGTTCTCCCCGTGTTGGTGTGGGTTTCCTCCGGGTGCTCCGGTTTCAGTCCAAACACATGCGCTATAGGGGACCTGATCAACTAAACTGGCTCCAGTGTGTGAGTGTGTATGTGAATGAGTGTGTATGGGTGTTTCCCAGTACTGGGTTGCAGCTGGAAGGGCATCCGCTGTGTAAAACACATGTTGGAATAGTTGTCGGTTCATTCCACTGTGGCGACCCCTGATTAACAAAGGGACTAAGCTGAAGGAGAATGAATGAATGAATGACTGATTATTGTGTATATTCACTGAGAAATGGATTAAATGCTGGTGTTGTGAAGTGTGTGTGTGCTCATTTAAGCTGAGCTCTGTGTGTCGGACTGCAGCAGTGTGTTCTTCATCAGTGTTTACTGTTGTGTCTCAAGCCCTGAGCACTAATGCACAGTTACTCCTATAGGTCATCAGGTGGAATAACGGAGGAAAGAGACATTTTATAACTGACCGTAAACACACAGCTTTGGTGATCGCTGCCTTTATAACTCGAGCCTCGGATACTGCAGGAGAATGAATGAATGAATTATTATGTGAATGAATGAATACATTAATTAATTACTAATTTGATGAATGAATGGATAAATTATTTAAAAAATTATGACTGAATGGATGAATAACTGAATAAATTAATAACCAAATGAATAAAAGATGAATGAAAGAAGAATATAACTGGTTGTCAAACTGTGTTACGCGCACCACTAGTGGTACACAAGCTTCCTTCTAGTGGTATGTGGGGGAATCTCTGAATAATTAAAGTAAAGAAATGAACACACTTTTAACCCTTTGACGCGTACAATAACACTGATGTGATCAGTAAATTGATTTTAATAGGCTAAACCTGTTATTTAAAGGCTGACAATAATCAACATTGTTAATTATAAGATTTAATCTGCCTTGTTTTTGAACTGTGTATTGCTGTAGCTGCTTCATTAGGCCTACTGCGCTACTGTACTTCACTACCGGTTATTATGGTGCTACTTGGAGAGACTATGTTCTTCTGAGGTGGTACTTGGTGAAAAGCTTAAGAACCACTGATATAACTGAATCAATTAATAAATACATTATTCATTCATTCATTTTCTTGTAGGCTTAGTCCCTTTATTAATCCGGGGTCGCCACAGCGGAATGAACCGCCAACTTATCCAGCATTTGTTTTACGCAGCGGATGCCCTTCCAGCCACAACCCATCTCTGGGAAACATCCATACACACTCATTCACTACGGACAATTTAGCCAACCCAGTTCCCCTATACCGCATGTGTTTGGACTGTGGGGGAAACCGGAGCACCCGGAGGAAACCCACACCAACACGGGGAGAACATGCAGACTCCACACAGAAACACCAACTGACCCAGCCGAGACTCAAACCAGAGACCTTCTTACTGTGAGGCGAATGTGCTACTCACTACGCCACCATGGCACCATAACTACATTAATTAATTAATTAATTAATATCAGATTGAAAGAAAAATAAACTACTAAGCGAATGAATGAATACATAAATAAATAAATAAATAAATAGATTGATAAATAAAAATGAATGGATGAATAACTGAATAAATTAATTAATACTATGAATAAATTAATAAAAACAATTAATTAATAATATAATAACTAAATTAATAACTGAATGAATTAATTAATTAATTAATTAATATCTGATTGAATAGATGAATTAATTGTTATGTGAATGAATGGATGAATAAATTAATAAATAGATTGATAAATGAATTGATAAACACAAAATGAATAAATTAATAACTGAATATATTAATGAATGATAAATTAATAACAGCGACACAGTGGTGCCATAGGTAGCGCTGTCGCCTCACAGCAAGAAGGTCTCTGGTTCGAGTCTCGGCTGGGTCAGTTGGTGTTTCTGTGTGGAGTCTGCATGTTCTCCCCGTGTTGGTGTGGGTTTCCTCCGGGTGCTCCGGTTTCCCCCACAGTCCAAACACATGCGCTATAGGGGAACTGATCAACTAAACTGGCCGTAGTGTGTGTGTGTGTGTGTGTGTGTGTGTGTGTGTGTGAGTGAATGAGTGTGTATGGGTGTTTCCCAGTACTGGGTTACAGCTGGAAGGGCATCCGCTGTGTAAAACACATGTTGGAATAGTTGGTGGTTCATTCTGATGTGGAGACCCCTGATTAATAAAGGGACTAAGCCCAAAAGACAATTAATGAATGAAAAAATTTATAACCAAATGAATCAAAAAATTAATTAATTATTATAACTGAATGAATAAATCTATAAGTAAATGAATTAATAAATTAATGTATGATTTAATATATAAATAAATTATTATTTAATAAATAATTTGATTAATGAAGGGACAAATAAATGAATAAAAATGAATAAATTAGTAACTGAATGGATGAACAGCTGAATTAATGAATGAATAAATGAACAACTGAATGAATTAGAGAATGAATAAATTAATAACCAAATTAATCAAAAAATTAATGAACGAACAAGTAATACAATAAGTGAATAAATGAAATCAATAACTAAATGAATGAATTAATAAGCTAATATCTGATTTAATGAATGAAAAAATTATTTAATAAATTAATGGATGAAAACATGAATACATAATTTGATTAATGAAGGGACAAATAAATGAATAAAAGTGAATAAATTAGTAACTGAATGGATGAACAGCTGAATTAATGAATGACAAATGAACAACTGAATGGATTAGAGAATGAATTAATTAATTCATTAATTAATTAATAACCAAATTAATCAAAAAATGAATGAAAGAACAAATAATACAATAAGTGAATGAATGAAATCAATAACTGAATGAATTAGTCAATTAATATCTGAATGGATGAATAAATGATACATTAAATATAATATAATATAATATAATATATAATAAATAAATGAATACATTAATTGAACACTCAATAAATGAATGAATAAAAACCAGCACGCATTTCCCTGTCAGTTAAGAAATTAGTGTGAAAATAACAAATATAAAGTTGGCCAATAATAATAATAATATTCTGTTTCTGGGCGGCATGGTGGCTCAGTGGTTAGCACTGTGGCCTCACAGCAGGAAGGTCACTTGTTCGAGTCCCGGCTGGAATTGATCAACTAAATTGGCTGTAGGCGTAGTGTATGAGTGTGTGTGTGTGAATGAGTGTGTTTGGTGTTCTCCAGTACTCGGTTGCAGCTGGAAGGGTATCCGCAGTGTAAACATTTGTTGGAATAGTTGTCGGTTCATTCCGCTGTGGCGACCCCAGATTAATAAAGGGACTAAGCTGAAGGAGGATGAATGAATGAATGTTGTTCATGTAGATGTTTGTGGAGTAAATGATAGAAGGATCTTATAGTTAACATGTGTTGTGTTTCTGCACTCACTTTGTGGGTTTCTTATTATTATTCTCCAGTTCGCTTTAACTAATGCTGGTTTGTTGTTGTTGTAAACCAACGTTGGGTCAAATACGGACATTCCTAGTGCTGGGTTATTTTTAATTTAATTTAAATGCCATTTGTTAAATTATTAATTAAATAATTAATAAATTGACAATGTTTGGTTACACAACAACCAAGCGTTTTTTACACGCATGTATATATAAACACCCAGCGGTAAAGATGCATTTTGGACTAAGTTGTAATAATAATCCTCAAACAGGATTATATATCTGCTGATGGCGTCAGACGAACGGAAGATGAACATGAGAGTATTCTGACCCCATTAACAGATATTTGTTTGCCTGTTTGCGTCTATAATAAATGCATCTTTAATTAAAAATGTTTAGATTATTTATACTGCAAAACCACACAAAAAAACAAGAATAAACATTATTATTTTTTAAATTAGAGACATTTATCAATAATTCTGTATATTTATTTCCCCATTGTCTGCAGCACATCCATAATCATACTAGTGTTAATAACTCTAAATAACTAGTAATTATTTAATAATAATCGAATAACTACACACTACAAAATCCGGGGTTATTTTTTCTACCCAAATGTTGGGTTGAGGCATTTGGGTAATTTTGGGGGGTTATTTTCAGAGTCTTGGGTAGTTTTTGGGTTGTGCTATGTAACCCAAACTTGGGTTATTTTCTGGGTAATCATTTCTAAGACTTGAATCAATGCAACCCTAGCGCCACACAGACACATCAACCCAGCTCCTTGGGTCAAATCAACTCCCAGCAGGGGCTGACTGCGACGCCACATAAATATATTATTATTATAAATGTTTAGGAGTAACCCATAAATATGAAACGACTTGTTTCGAACGCAGTTCATGATGTGTGTGTAGTTGTGTGTGATCTCTGAGGTAAAGTGTGTTTACAGAGTGTGATGTGCTGAACACATGGAATGAATAAAGCTCATACAATATTCACCTGTTTGTGTTTATGTGGTTGATGTTAAAAGAAAGATAAAAATTACATCTGAAAATATAACCTGTTAATTAAGTCAAACTAACCTGTTATTTAAGTAAAAACAACCAATTATTGGGTAGAAAAAGCAACCCATTTTTGGGGTTAAAAATAATAAACCAATTCCTTGGGTTAATTTAACCCCTGGCGCCACGGTGGCCGAGTGGTTAGCACGTTCGCCTCACAGCAAGAAGGACGCTGGTTCGATCCCCGGCTGGGCCAGTTGGCATTTCTGTGTGGAGTTTGCATGTTCTCCCCGTGTTGGTGTGGGTTTCCTCCGGGTGCTCCGGTTTCCCCCACAGTCCAAAGATATGCGGTACAGGTGAATTGGGTAAGCTAAATTGTCCGTAGTGTATGTGTGTAAATGTGTATGTATGGATGTGTTTTCCAGAGATGGGTTGTGGCTGGAAGGGCATCCGCTGCGTAAAACAAATGCTGGATAAGTTGGTGGTTCATTCCGCTGTGGCGACCCCGGATTAATAAAGGGACTAAGCCGAAAAGAAAATGAATGAATGAATTTAACCCCTGATGTGTTCTGTCCAATATTTACCCAGCAATAGGGTTAAAAACAACCAAATTTGGGTAGTTTTTAACACTGTGTTTTTTAAAGTGTAGTGTTAAAATCTCTAATAACTGGTGTTTTCTCTTCCCTTATGATGACAGCACATAATATTACACTAGATACTCTTTAAGTTCAGCTTACAGTGACATGTAAAGGCTTCACTAGGGTAATTAGAGTAAAGTTAGGGTAATTAGGCGAGTCATTGTATAACAGTGGTTTGTTCTGGAGACAATCCAACACTAATATTGCTGAAGGGGCTATTAATATTGACCTTAACATGGTCAGAAATATTAAATACTGTGAAAAATCTTTAAAATCCATTAAATATGACTTGAGAATGTTTGAAAAGGAGTAAATATGTCGCATGAGGGCGAATAATTCTGCTCTCGATATATATTTCAGCCATTATATGCATTGATTTTAGACTAATATATGGAGCTCCCAGTCCTCATCCGCGGATATATATAGCATATATGAGTAGCAGCCTGAAACAGGAGTCATGCAGAAGGGCTGCTTTTACACCCCAGAGCCTGTTCTATCTGTGAGCATGCACAATCCTGCTGTCGGGAGATCATCTCCAGGCAAAAACACTATTGATAAATGCACAGATCCTGGAAATCATGCGTCTGCAGGCAGCGGTGTGTGTGTGTGTGTGAAGGCCAGTGTTCAGTCTGGATCACACACACACACACACACACACACACACACTGATTCGAGCACACAGCGGTCATCTATCGCTATAAAGATGTCGAGCATCCTCATCTGCAGCAGATAAACGCTATAATGACCTTCAGTGTGTCTGCGCTGATGCAGACGCGCGGTTCTCCAGATGTTCCGCTGTTTTTCCTCCACTGCGCAAATGTGATGGAGGCTGGAGGCTGGAGGCTCTGCTTTACCTGTGGAGGATCTGCGGGGCAGCTCGCCGTCTCTCCGCCGCCGGGATCAGCGCATGTTCGGCGGCTCCGGCTCCTGCTGCTCCGGGCGCACACTGAAGCTCAGGCCGGCGTGTGGAGCTCCGGATCGGGATCAGACCGCAGACTCCAGCCGGGATCTCCGCATTACGCCTGCATGCGCCCAAATTACCGATCCTAGTACGGCGAGGGCGAGGCTCATGAATATTAATGAGGTCGTGCTGCAGTCGCTCCAATCGGACGCCTCGCTTTGGAATATTGATCGATCAGCGCTGACGTTGAGTCGTCGCCGTCCTGGAGAATTATGTGTATTCTGTCATATTTTCAGCGATAGCGTGTTTTATTTTACAGTATTATCATATTGTTATGTAATACTGATTAAATATTGGGATATTTGCTTGCTATATCTTCCAATGGGAAGTGCAGATTATGAATATTAATCAGACACCGCTGACGTTGCTGTCAGTCGGATAATTATAATATTTTCAACGCTTGAGTTTTATTTTTAGTATATTTTATGTTATATAATGATATTTCATATCATAATCGGTTCTTTGCTATCCTCCAATGGGAATTTGAAAATCAAGCAACGCTGACCGCCGTCCTATAGTTTATTAATCGAATAATGTTTTTATTATTCTCCAATATTTGAGCAATATTTTAAACTTTTTATTTTTAATATTTCTTTATATCATGATCTGTGCTTTGATATCCTCCAATGGGAAGCAAATAATAATCGAACAAGCCTGATGTTGAGTCTTTGCGATCCTAGTTTTAATTGGATGATTTTGTGTAATGTTTTCTTTTCACCATCATTTTAAACACTGATTTATTTTTATTATATTGTTATTTTCATTTCGTTTGCTTTGCTATCTTCCAATAGGAAGCACAGAATTTGAATATTAATCGAGACGTTGCCATCCATCAATGCATAATTTTGTTTAATTATTGAATTTTTGTAAAGCACTTTAAATTATCACAACTGTGCTATATTAATAAACCTTCCCTTGCAGTGTTTTAAACACAATTATTTTATTTTCATTATTCTCTTATGCTATATTTTTTCATATTGTTATCTACCAATGGGAAGCGCATCTTTTGGAATATTAATCGGCTCTCGCTGACGTTGCGCTCCTGTCCTCCAATGGCTAAGCGGGAGCTCGTGAATATTAATGAGCAATCCTTCGCCGTAGTAGACTTGATGAATTCAGCAGGGGTTCGTCAGAGAAAACGCCTTTGTGGAGACGAGAGAGACCTGCGCCGAATCCGGATCGGGTTTAAACGCCTTCCAGTGAATTACAGGCTGTCTGAAGCAGCATCTGAGTTATCTATGATGATGTTCTGCCGCTACAGCTGCAGCATCCTCAGGTGACACTCAGACATGTGTAAGGTGTGTCTTCAGACAGTGGACAGCATTCCTGCACATGCAGAGCACTCGGTCTCTCACAGTCTGAGGGGGTCTGAGGTGCAGATTCTGAAGATGTGATTCATTTGGCTTTAAACAGGTCACCATGACATGATAATAGTTTTAAATGTTAAAAACTCCTGGTTGGGACTTTTTTATTTTTATTTCATTTATTTGTGAGAAGTCTCTGGATAAACAAACCTGCAGATATTAAAATTAAATATATAAACAAATACAGGAATTAAAAATACTATGAAAGTAAATAACAAATATATTTTAATTGAATTTAATCCTAAATTTAT
>CAIGQQ010030696.1:296440-307401 GCA_903798035.1 Danio albolineatus
TGGCGATAACAGAGTTGGCGATAACAGAGTTGACGATAACAGAGTTGGCGATAACAGAGTTGACGATAACAGAGTTGACGATAACAGAGTTGACGGTAACAGAGTTGGCGGTAACAGAGTTGACGATAACAGAGCTGACGATAGCAGAGTTGGCGGTAACAGAGTTGACGATAACAGAGTTGATCTCTCACTCCCCGACTCAAACAGTCACATCACACAGAACGCCACGTTCTTTCTCAATAACGGAGCAGTTTACCTGATATAAGTTGAGTTTCTTTGAGAAATAACAAACTGTCGCCTGACCTGAGGGCAGCATCACGGGCTTTGAGGAGTCTCCAGACCTGACTGGTCATCCAGGGTTTCTGCTTTGGAAAAACCTGCATTATTTTTGTCCACAGTCACATTTCCAAAAGACTAAACATTCCTAAGTACACACAAAACATTTCCTTTTACAGATAATTTGTGTAATATTCACACAGCTTCATTAAAGATTTACTTTGTGTAAAATAATAGATTTATCTTGGTGATGCAGAATGTGTGTGTGTGTGCAGGTCCAGGACGTCTTCGATGAGTCTCCATTTTACGTTCCTCCAGACAGCGTCAGGATCATGAACGGCACCAGTGAAGGTTTGTCCACACCAGATGTCCACATGAGATGTCCAGATCATCTATAAAAGAAACAATAACACTGTTTTGTGTGACGATAAGCACATTTTAATATGAAAATAATCACATTGTAATGACTTTAACTGTATAATAAGTAAATATAGTATTTGTTGTACTTTTTTAGGATTATTATTAGATTTTTATTGTGATTCAAGCGTAAATAAGGGACACAATGTGTATTTTTGAACTGTCCCTTTAGGAAACGCTGCTTTAATAGGCTCATTACTAGCTTGAACTCCATCTGCATCTGGTAAAAAAGTAAATGTAACAGCTAATGTGAATTTTGATAAAGTAAACTATAATTCTTCCAAAAATGTCAGATTTACATCTTAAACAAGCAGTTTTTACAGTGTGTGAGTTGTAGTTAATAACAGCGCATTAAGAGCTCAGACAGTGGAAGTTCGTGTAGTTAACCTGTCTGCGGTTCGCTTAGCAGACATTACACACACACACACACACACACACACACACATTATTATTATAATTATTGTTATTATTGTTTTCTAACACACACACACACAGCAGATCACATAAACATTATATTAATCTAACTGCTAGGATTGCCTTTATCTGGACTCATTTTACAAGCTCTTACATGAAATATTGAGTCCTGTATTTGTTTAATTCACTGGTGTTTTATTGCTTTATGATTGATTTGCTCTTTGTTTTATTCTCTGTTGTGTTGCTTGCTTGTTAAGCGCTTTGAGAAAGTAACTTTACAAAATAATTTCATTATTATTATCAACTCTTTTATGTTTTACGTTAGTAAAGACTATTTAAGAGCGATCATTATTTTCTGCACATTATTAGAAGTGTTTATTTCAGTGTTCTTTTACTATCATTGAGACACTATAGTTTATATGTATATATTTTTTATTTTAAATGAATGTGTAATATTTGTTTATTTTTTCTTGTGTCTTTAAAGTTTTTATTTATTTATGTTTCATTTTAATTTTATTTTCAATTGTGTATGTACATACACACACCGGCCACTTTATTAGGTACACCTCACTAGTACCGGGTCGGACCCCCTTTTGCCTTCAGAACTGCTTTAATCCTTCGTGGCAGAGATTCAACAAGGTGCTGCATAATGTCGTGATAGCATCACGCAGTTGCTGCAGATTGAAAATCCCAGTAGATCAGCAGTTTCTTGAATACTCAGACCAGCCTGTCTGGCACCAACAACCCTGCCACGTTCAGAGTCACTTTCACAGCAGATCGTCTGAGAGGGGTCTGGATGCAGACCTGGTGCAGTGCAATCTGAGCTGCATCCAATGCTTTTTAATGGGCTCACCTAACCCCACCCCTAACCCCACCCCTCACAGTGATGTCACTCGCTCCATTTGAGTGCATTGTGTCTGACATTGCATCACTGAGTGGTGCAGTTTCAGCTTGCATCATGAAGGCTGCATCCAGATACTATTGGATTGTCTTCACCATGTCTACAGGCCTAAATGCATTGATTTGCTGCCATGTGATTGGCTGATTAGAAATTTGAGTTAATGAGCAGCTGAATAGGTGTACCTAATAAAGTGGCCGGTATTATAAATATATATAATCTGTTGTTTACCAGCTCTTTTCTTGTTTCCAAACCTTTATGAGTTTCTTCTGTTGAACACAAAAGACGATAATTCGAAGAAAGTTGGAAATTGGTAACCATTGATTAGTTTTTCCTACTGTGGAAGTCAATGGTTACCGATTTCCAACATAATTCAGAATATCTTCCTTTGTGTTTAACAGAAAAAATAAACTCATTAAGGTTTGGAAACAAGTGAAGGCTGAGTATGAGTTTCTTCTGTTAAACACAAAGGAACATATTTTGAATTATGTTGGAAATGGGTAACCATTGACTTCCATAGTAGGAAAAACAAAGTCAATGGTCACCAATTTCCAACATTCTTCGAAATATACACAAAAATATCTACAACAGAAGAAAGAAACTCATAAAGGTTTAAAAACCACTTTTCATTTTTTGTGTGAACTGACCCTTGTTAAATGTTGAAAAAAGCTGTAGTCTGGGCTGTAATTACCCTGGGTTATTGTGTTTCTGGCAGGGATTCTGGCCTGGGTCACAGTCAACTTTCTGACAGGTGAGATCTGCTTTCACTGACCCACACTCAGTTTAGACTTCAACTAAACCTGCTCAGAACTTGATATTGTGTAAACACAGCAGCGTATATTATAGCCTACGTATTAATACTGTAAAACAGAGCAAGAGTCTCGAAATCAAACAGCCTAAATCAGTCTCTATAATTTCATTAGTCAACGCATGAAGTGTTTGTAATGTTCCGCTCGGCTACTTTTAATACAATTAGTATTTTTTGTAAATGATGAACATTTACGCATGCTCTCAGTTAATAATGAACATACACAGTCAGTCATCTGTAACAGTGTACTTACATGAACGAACAAACAAAACATTTGAATTAGGGCTGTCAACTGATTAAAAAAATTAACTAATTAATCACACTTTTGTTTGTGATTAATCACGAAAAGCCGTATTTATTACAGGAATAAAAACACAGGCATGTAAGTGTCATTTGAATTTTAAAACAATCAATGCCAATAACAAACACAAATTATTTCCATGTTGGATTCTAAGTGAACTACAAAAAAATCCAAAATACAGGCATTGCAGATATGGAAATTGGAAAATTATAATAATAAAGTATTGAATACAAACAATTGTATTCATTGTAATGTTGTTTTGCAAGTTGAGAATATTAATTATAAAGTAGAAACAATTTTGCTCAGTCCTCCATAACATTTTGGTAGTTGCTAAGACAGGCCAGTCTGTTGACATGTGACCTAAGAGTGAGAAAAGTCTCTCACAAGCAGAATCACCGAATCATATGTGAATTTCGGTGCTTAATTTCTGTGCCACTGGTGCTGTGCCAAGGACGCAAGAAGCACCAAGGGGTACATCAAAGTCACGTACCAAAGACTATAGGCTAGACTTCTTACATGGACTTTGGTCACGCCATCTCTAAACATTAAATTCTAAACTGCTTTGAGCGACTGTCTGCGATGTTAGGCATTTAATCTTGTTGTTAAGATATCCACACATACACAAACACTCTCTCTTACACACACACACACACACAGACAACGCGGGCAGTACAGCGAGCTCACACGGTATAAGCGACTCCCTTCAGAGTCATTAACGCGCACGGTCGCGTTCATCAAATTTGCTTAAACTAGCGTTCTGAAGTATAGTTGTATTTTAAAAACAAGGATTCTGACACAATAACGGGAAGCAGACGCTTTACAGGAGTTGCGTGTAGGGGGAAACACGTCAAACTTAATGAAACATTTGAGGGTGCTGGAATCAGCTTAGAGAGGAATGGGCTGTCTTTGACATCATCTGGCACTTTCACTGAGTACATTTACATGATCCATATTATCCATATTCTCCTTTCTCCATATTCCTTTGCTCATTAAACACACGCAGGGCCGGAGCAGCTGAACTGGTGCTCTAGGTGAACGGTGTTCACGCCGCCCTCAACCCCAAAGTGAAGAAGAAAGTGAGCGGTTCGCGGATGAACGTGAGGAGCGGGAGGGAGGGGGTAGGTGTCGCGGATTAAAGTGAGGACCGGGGGGTTCGCTCACTATTCTGCCGCCCTTGTCGGCCGCCTAGGTCGCCTCTATGGACGCGCCGGCCCTGAACACACGTCGGACACAACAGGAAATAAAAAAAAAATGCCACTGCGTTAAATGCGTTAATTTTTTTTAACGTGTTCAATATTTCAAATTAATCTGCGTGCGTTAACGCGCTAATGTTGACAGCCCTAATTTGAATATATGTTAATAATGAATATATGTTAATAATGAAACAGTAAGTGTTGATAAATGGTGTACTAGTGTTGTTCATTATTAGTTTATGTTAGTAAATACATTAACTAATGAAAGCTTTGTATTGTAAAGAGTGACCAAGTGATCTTAAAGTTCAGTATTTACTAATGCAACATAATCAATATTTGTTTATACACTGAGAACAAAAGCAAATACATATATGTGAAGATCAGTTAGTCATTTTATCATTTAATTAATTATTTAATTAATTGTTTAGTCATTGAATTAATTAGTGCATTGAGGAATGTTAACAAATAAAACAGAAAGTGTTGTTGAAAGAGAACAGTACGTCACAGTTGATCACACAGTAAACTCTGATTAATATCCATGTCGTGTTTTTACCATCAGAGGATTAATGAGTCTCCATCAGGTGCCGATCTTCAGTGTGTTTAAATGCTGCTTTCAGGTCGACTGGAGCGAAACACAGAGAAGACAGTAGGAATCCTGGACCTCGGCGGAGGATCAACACAGATCACCTTCCTGCCCAAGTCTAAGGTCAGCGAGCACCTCAACACCTTAGCAACTGCATAGTAACGCCCTGCCAGCCACTCAGAACACCTTAGCAACTGCATAGCAACACCTCAGACTCTTCTTACTGTACAGGTTGGACTGTTCAGGATTGTCAATGTCCTGCTGTAGTGCTGTGCTCTTCAGGTGTGTGTAGTGCTGTGCTCTTCTTCAGGTGTGTGTTGTGTGTTTCTCTGACAGAAAACCATTGAAGCTGCTCCGGTGGACTACATCAGCAGATTCCAGATGTTCAACTGCAGCTATCAGCTCTACACACACAGGTCAGCGCACACACACACACACACACACACACGGACCCCTGCAGCCTGTGTGTTCACTGTAGTCCTGCTGCTCTTGTGTTCTTCAGTTATCTGGGAAACGGCATCAAAGCTGCTCGACTGTCAGCCCTCGGGGCCCTGAATGCAGACGGTACGAGACACGAGTGTGTGTGTGTGTGTGTGTGTGTATGTGTCTGTTTCAGTGTGTGTTCAACCGTGTGTGTTTCAGTGTGTTCACCTATGTGTGTGTGTCACGCAGGTCTGGAGAAGAAGCTCCTCCGCAGCTCTTGTTTGTCCAGATCACACACAGCAGAGTTCAGCTTCGGCGGCGTCTCGTATCACGTCAGCGGCCCCAGCAGCGGTAAACACTCAACACACACCCTCACTTCTGAGAAAACACACACACACTCATGAGAGATCATCATAATCAACATTCAGCCTACATTCTCCACACACTGAGGATCAAGCTGTTCACAGTAAATCAAGCGCAGTCTCGTGCTGGATCACCTACAGTTGGAGTCAGGATTATTAGCCCCCCTGTTTATTTCCCCCCCGGTTTCTGTGTGACGGAGAGCAGATTTCTTCAACACTTTTATAAACATAATAGTCTTAATAACTCATCTCTAATAGATGATTTATTTTCTCTTCACCATGATGACAGCACATAATATTAGTCTAGAGCAGTGGTTCTCAAACTGTAGTGGTACGCGGCCTTTCTTGTAGTGGTACGCGGAAGAATCGCTGAATAATAAAATAATAAAATGAACACTTTTTTTTAACCCTTTGACACGTATGATAACACGCACATCAGACAGCATTGGCTGTTTCCTGAAGCGTATGATTACACCGTTGTGCTAAAATGTTTACTTTAGTGCATTGCATCATCAAATGTTAAAAAAATCTGCTTGGCGCTGAGGATGAGGATGAGGCGCGCGGCGCTTCCAGTGTGTGCGGTGCGGAGCAGACACACACATGCCAGAGAAGCCCTTCTGCAGACTAGTCCTGCAAATTCAGGGATTTCCCCATTCTGCATCATTGGTAAAATAATTACTACGAACGTGTTTAAATGAGTGCTCGTAGTTTGTGTAAAATAATGCGTGCTTTCCATATATAATGTTATTTGTTTTGTAAAGCAGCGTGGCTTTCGGTTTAGTTTGTTACCTCAGATTTGTGCTAATTCATTTGAATGTGATTCAAATGGTGCGAGACACAGAACAGACTCAAGTAACTTCACCATGCTTGAAGCTTAGAGGTGGAATATAATTAAAGTTACTCTCTGCGTACACAGACGGAGGGACTGCGAACTGTACCCGAGTCTGCTTGAAAACAGTGGTCAGTGTGCGGTTAACGCGAATCTCATGTGATCTCATTCGCACCAAATCACGCAAATACTGCACGTATGAATTGGTCAAGCACTGTATATATGCATTTAATCACTCGCTTTTCTGACATACATAGGCCTACTCTAAATGACGAGCAGTAAGCAGATCTAATTTAAATATGTAATTCCAAATCATGTTAAAATATAAGTTAACGTTTAGATTTCAAAGACATACAAATATGTCATCTGTACATACAATATATATATCTCAAAATGTATTAAAAATGTGTATATATATTTATGTGACAGCCATTATTCATCTGGTCCAAGCAACATTTCTAGGTTTTGATGAATAGGCTACTGCAGCAGTTTTCAAGAGCAGCAGTTTTTAAGAACAGTGCCTTTTTAAACTAACTTCTAAAAGCACATTTTAATTTAAACTGTATAGTTTTTTGTTGTTGTCTGCAAGCACAGTTAATGTTCAAACTATTTATAATGTTTAAAGTGGCTGACAATAATACATGTTTTTAATAACTTAATCTGCCTCGTTTTTTAACTGTGCAGTGCTGTCGCTGCTTAATTGTGCCTACTACGCTACTGTACTTCAATACCAGTCATTATGGTGGTACTTGGAGAGACTATTGTTTTCTGAGGTGGTACTTGGTGAAAAAAGCTTGAGAACCACTGGACTAGATATTCTTCAGGACACTAGTGTTCAGCTCACAGTGACATTTAAAGGCTTCACTAGGCTATTTAGGGTAAAGTTAGGGTAATTAGGCGAGTCATTGTATAACAGTGGTTTGTTCTGGAGACAATCCAACACTAATATTGCTGAAGGGGCTAATAATATTGACCTTAACATGGGTTTAACACTATTAAGAACTGCTTTTATTCTAGCCCAAATAAAAAAGATGACTTTCTGGAGAAGAACAAACATTAGAGGAGATATTGAGAGAAACTCCTGACTCTGAGAAACATCACTGGAGAATATCTGAAGGAGAATAAGTAACGCACAGCAGGATGAACAGACTGCCCTCTGCTGTATGTGCATATAAATATATGTATTTGTGTGTGCAGGTGTGAGCGGCTATAAGGCGTGCTATCAGGAGCTGGTGAAGGTGGTGAAGGGCATCATCAAGCAGCCGCTGGAGCTCAGGGATTCCTCCTCCTTCTATGCTTTCTCTTATTATTACGATCACGCGGTGGAGGCCGGACTCATCGGTACAGCTTTACTCATATTCCTGCACACAACAAACACTTTATCCTTTACACTTCAAATCAAATCTCAAACACAACGACTTTATTAGTGAAATTAAGCACTTTTTTGGGCGTTTTTTTTTTTCTTTTGAAGATTTTATTAGCTAAATGTATTTTATTTTGTGGAAATGCGACCATTTTTTAATTGCAATTTATATAATCGAAATTTTATATTATTTTCAACATTTTATTCAGCCATTTTTCCCTGAAATGTAACCTCATTTTCCTGAAACTTTATTAAATTTATTGAGTTTCTTCTCAACATGTGATTTATGATAATTGTTTTTAAATTTAAAGAATGATAAATCATGATGACTTTATCAAAAATCAATAACTCTAACTCATTCATTCATTCATTTATTTATTTTCTTGTCAGCTTAGTCCCTTTATTAATCTGGGGTCGCCACAGCGGAATGAACCGCCAAATTATCCAGCATATGTTTTACACAGCAGATGCCCTTCCCGCTGCAACCCAGTACTGGGAAACACCCATACACACTCATCCACTAGGGCCAGTGTAGTTGATCAGTTCCCCTATAGCGCATGTGTTTGGACTGAAACCGGAGCACCCGGGGGAAACCCACACCAACACGGGGAGAACATGCAGACTCCACACAGAAACACCAACTGACCCAGCCGAGACTCAAACCAGAGACCTTCTTACTGTGAGGCGACAGTGCTAACCACTGCGCCACCATGGCACCAATTCTAATTTCAAAATAATTTTACTTCTACATTTTTTCTTGAAACTTTTTTAATTTTCTTTATTAGCAAAATGTAATTTGTTATTTTATTAGATCTTTTTTTCTTGAAATGTAACTTTTTTTTCTCTCTCAAAACACAACTTTATTCTCAAAATTTCCTGAGTTTATTCCTAACAATTTATTTCTCTTTAATTTCATCTTTTCTAAACACTGATTTTGTCAGCGAAATTTACTCATTTTCAACATTTTATTTAATAGTTTCTTTTTTTAAATGTCTTTTTTTTCTAAACACTTTAAAGTGAGAGTTTATTCTCAACATTTTAGTTTTTTAGATTTAAAAAATCTCAGACAGAGACTTTATCAAAACTTAATTATTCTCAACATTTTGTTTCAACTCAGGGCTTTATTCCTTTCATTCATTCATTCATTCATTTTCTTTTCAGCTTAGTCCCTTTATTAATCTGGGGTCGCCACAGCGGAATGAACCGCCAACTTATCCAGCATGTGTTTTACACAGCGGATGCCCTTCTAGCTGCAACCCATCTCTGGGAAATTTATTCCTTTCAATTTCACGAATTTATTCTCTACGTTTTTCTAGTGTTTCTTGAAAAAAAGTGTTTTTCCTCAGAGCACAGTGACTTTATTGATGAAGGTTAATGGCTTTATAATTCTCAACATTTTATTCTGTCATGTTTATGTTGGCATTATTCCCAAAATGTAATGACTTTAAATTTCATGACTTTATTATTTCTCAAACACTAGTGACTTTAGCGAAGTTTACTGCTTTTCAAGATTTTATTTGGTCTTTTTTATCTTAAAGCAACGACTTTATTATCGAAATTTACTCATTCACAAGATTTTATTTGGTCTGTTTTCTTGAAATTGAAATATTTTTATAGAGTTTAATTGAACTTTAATCATATGAATGTATTGTGAGTTCTTAAATTATTTATCAATTTTCTCAATCTGATGAATTTATTCTCAACAATCATTTTATTTAATGTATTTATTTTTCTTGAAATATAATAATTATAAACAACGACTTTATTCTCCATTTTAATTCTTTTTTTTTTACCGATTATTTTCTAGACAGGGTTACTCTCCAAGACTTTACAGTTTATTTAGTCATTCATTCATTCAATTTCCTTTGGCTTAGTCCCTTATTTATCAGGGGTCACCACAGCGGCATGAACCGCCAACTATTCCAGCATATGTTTTACACAGCAGAAACACCCATACACACTCATTCACGCACACACACACACACGCACACACACATTTACACTCATACACTACGGCCAGTTTAGTTCATCAGTTCCCCTACAGCGCATGTGTTTGGACTGTGGGGGAAACCGGAGCACCCGGAGGAAACCCACACCAACACGGGGAGAACATGCAGACTCCACACAGAAACACCAACTGACCCAGCCGAGACTCGAACCAGTGACCTTCTTGCTGTGATAACCACTGAGCCACTATTTTGCCTTTATCTAGTCGTTTCTTAAATTTTGCTAGTTTTTTTTTTACTTTATTATTGAGTTTATTCTCAACATTTTCATCATTTCTTGCGAGTTTTTCCTCAAAACAGTAATGTTACTCTTAAACTGTAAGACTTTAATCTCAGTGCGTGTCCTAATATCTGAGTAAATATGGCTAGTAGAGCGCAGCGGTTGACAGGAGTGTGTGTTTTCTTCAGATGAGCAGCGCGGAGGAGCCGTGAAGGTCCGAGACTTCAGGAAAACCGCTCGACAGGGTGAAGATCCTTTCATTTCAGCTGGTTTACTCTGTTGCTCTTGTGTTTTTACTGTCCGTCTGTGTTATATTCATCACTCACATCTGTTGAAGCATCTCCACAGCTCATGTTCACAAATCTCTCAACAGTAATGTGCATCAGCCATAAACTTAACACTAAATGTTTGCTGTACGGGTGTTTGACAGCTAGCTGCTACATTTTCAGCAGTCTGTCTTGAAGGAGACGTTTTCACACACTGTCAGCCTCTAATGAGCGCTCAGACTGATCTTTATATTTATTTAATTCATCATATTTGTACACTAGTAACGGCTAAAGGCACTACAGAACGTTCCGCTCACACACTGGATGTGTTTAGTCAGTGCTGCAGGAGTTTGGGTATTCTAGCGCCACCTGCTGGACAAAATATGATTTTATTTATGCACTACAGAATGTTACGTTACACGCACACACACACACACACACACACCTGCTGGAGTTTGTGTTAATCAGGGGTCAAATGTCTTAACATGTGTCTTAGCATATTGGCATAGCTAGATTTTAGCCTGTTAGCTGACTCATATTTCACTACACTAGTAAGTGTGTGTGTGTGTGTGTGTGTGTGTGTGTGTGTGTGTGTGTGTGTG
>CAIGQQ010030696.1:326833-337108 GCA_903798035.1 Danio albolineatus
ACAACAACTATAGTTATTTATCTGTTGTGGCGATTCTACAGTTGCTATGGTAACACAACAAATACAGTAATTAATCTGTTGTGGTGATTCTACAGTTGCTATGGTAACACAAAAACTATATTGTTTAATCTGTTGTGGCAATTCCACAGTTGCTGTGGCAACAACTACAATGATTAATCTGTTGTGGTGATTCTACAGTTGCTATGGTAACACAACAACTATAGTATATTAAATCTGTTGTGGCGATTCTACAGTTGCTATGGTAACACAACAACTGCAGTATTTAATCTGTTGTGGTGATTCTACAGTTGCTATGGTAACACAACAACTTTAGTATATTAAATCTGTTGTGGTGATTCTACAGTTGCTATGGTAACACAACAACTATAGTGTTTAATCTGTTGTGGCGATTCTACAGTTGCTATGGTAACACAACTATAGTGTTTAATCTGTTGTGGCGATTCTACAGTTGCTATGGTAACACAACAACTAGTATATTTAATCTGTTGTGGTAATTCTACAGTTGCTATGGTAACACAACAACTACAGTATTTAATCTGTTGTGGCAATTCCACAGTTACTACGGTAACAACTACAATGATTAATCTGTTGTGGTGATTCTACAGTTGCTATGGGAACACAACAACTATAGTGTTTAATCTGTTGTGATGATTCTACAGTTGCTACGGTAACACAACAACTATAGTGTTTAATCTGTTGTGGTGATTCTACAGTTGCTATGGTAACACAACAACTATAGTGTTTAATCTGTTGTGGCGATTCTACAGTTGCTGTGGTAACACAACTATAGTGTTTAATCTGTTGTGGCGATTCTACAGCTGCTATGGTAACAATAACAACTACAGTAATATAATCAAATGAGCCAGTACTGAAGTTTTCATCATCTATAGGGTATATTACACTACAATACACCACAGTTTACTATAGTAAAAACTGAAGTACATTACAGTGTATATTACAGTTTATCGGCTCACCACAGTTAATACTACAGCATGCTGGAGCATTCATCAACCAAGAGTTGCAGATATTAAGATAAACAGTATAATAAACCTGACTGTATGGTTCAAAAAATGATTAACCTTAAACTAATGCAGTCAGATGATTTTTTCGGCGGAATTTATCTATTATTGACATTGAGGCGTCGTGACGTCATCAGGTCGAGCCGCGGCGTAAACCAGCTGACCCATTTAACGTTAATCTCCAGCGTCTCTGATGGACAGATACCGAAGGTCTTACCGGACAATATTATCGATCGACATTCATCCGTGCTGGACATTTAAATCAATGTTTTATATCAATATCCCATAGTTAAACTCTAGACATGGCGGTGCAGGCTAAAGCACAGCCGCAGCCGTTAAACCTGCAGCTATACACGGGAGAAGCACATGAGAACAGCACAGTATTCCCTCACACATACACATACACTGAGTTATTGATTTATGTGATATTAATATCTGTATCTGAATGTAAAAGCAGCGGCGGGCGGCTTACGTGTGTGCGCCGATGACCGAGAGCTCAACCGGAGGGAATCCCGCTGAATGACGGCTCAAACCCCGGTATATCCGCGCTCCTCCACAAACAGTGTAGTCGATCACAGCGGATATTTTCAACGCTTCTTACCGTTTTTTGGGTGCGTCGCGTCAGTCAGACGCCCTGCTGAATACGGTCACGCAAAACACGCTCACAGCCACGTGATTGACTCCTGAGCTCATCCAATCACAAACTACCAAACCCTCCAACTGACCAATCCCATCACAGGAGGCGGTGCTTACCGCAGTTCTGTTGTATGACAGGAAACGCATGCGCTTCTGATTGATTCCTTTTATGGAAACGCAAGGCGGGTTTGCCGCCAGAAAAGTGTTTGCGTTATTCTCATTCTCGTCTCTGATTGGCTGGAGCTGGAGCACTGAGCTATAAAAACGTGACTGTCGGGTGACGTGAGAGGAGTGTTGAGCACATTCATTATGTAACACTGACATGACCTCATGTAACCCGCATTACTTTAATATTATTTAATTAGTAAGTTTAATGCACGATTCTGACCTATACACACTATAATTAAAGATTAAATAATAATATAATGTCTATGTTCGTATGTTGTTTTTGTAAAAAGAAGTCTGAAGCTCTTCTTAATGTACTTTTCTCCTGTAATTACTCTGAAATATTCATCTATTAGTTTTATAATGTGCTGTAAATGTGTCACTATAATGAATTCTATAAGGATTGTGAGGTCTGGACAGGGCCGGTGTTCTGACGGTATGTGCTACCTTCTCAGAATGTGCTACCGGTAGCTCAATCTGTCATGTTTCATCTACCAAAACAGGGTTAGCACATCTTGTCAGCTTCAAATATCTATCGAAATTAACTACTACTTTATTAAACAATGTAGAAAAAGGCATAGCAGCTTCAAATGTCTCAATCTGTCATATTTCATCTAAAAAAAAGGGTAAGCACATCTTGTTAGCTTCAAATGTCAATCAGAATGAACTACCTCCTTAAAGAAGGGTGAAAAAACAGGGGTAGCGAATTTTGTCAGCTTCAAATGTCAATCAGAATGAACTACCACTCTAATAAACAAATTAAATATAAAATGGCTCTTACAGACATTTGAAGCTGCTATGCCTTTTTCTACATTGTTTAATAAAGTAGTAGTTAATTTCGATAGATATTTGAAGCTGACAAGATGTGCTACCCCTGTTTTTACATCCTTATTTAATGTGGTAGTTCATTCTGATAGACATTTGAAGCTGACAAGATGTGCTAACCCTGTTTTGGTAGATGAAACATGACAGATTGAGCTACCGGTAGCACATTCTGAGAAGGTAGCACATACCGTCAGAACACCGGCCCTGTACATTTGGGGGCCCTAAGCAGAATAATGTTGGGTTATGATTAGGGCCAGACGGAATCTGCGGACATTTTTTGCTATTTCTGCAGAGTATTTTGTTAAAAATCTGCAAATTTATGTGGAATGATTTTGGGAGCATCAAAACAAAAAACTTAATATATGAAATAAAAAGTAATACATTTTTAACTTATGTTTACAATGCAAAACTAATTAGATCCACGTTATTTGATAAACAAAGCAAGTCTCTCATATAGAATATCTACTAAAAGAGAGAAAACAGTACTTTACAAACTGTTTTGTAAATAAATCACATGAATATTTTCATATTAGTCAATATTATTACTGAAATTAATTAAAAAACTGAATAAATATAAATGTACACACATTTAGACCAGTAAATAAACAGAATCGATGATGGGCTAAAAATCTGCGGAAATCTGTGGAATTCTGCGCACGTAGATTCCGTCTGGCCCTAGTTATAACCTTGCTCTATATAGTAATGTATTGCCATTGCAAACCAGCCCACAATGCATACCTGCCAACATTTGGTTTTGAAATTCCGGGAGATTATCTAAATGTTTTATAAATTTTAAATAAAATAAATTAGATAGTTTATTTAATGTTTTATTGTGATTTTAACATTGTAACATATTAAATTTAAAAATTCCAGTATGTTTACAGTAGTGCGTTTTTTCTTCAGTAGAATGCTGATGGTTTTTCAGATTAAAAATAAAAATACAAATAACAAAATAAACATACAAATAAGCCCAAATCTATATCCATGGCTCCTGGTGACACAATGAGGTCTTGTACAGTGCAGCGATAACAATAAACTCTCTGAGGAATTGAACATTATTAATAATTTCAACATAATTTGCAATTTTAGTGCCGTTGTGATTTCACATGCCGAGTAAGGTCGTTTTTTTCACCGTGTCCGACATTAATATCAATACGACACACCTTTGCAGAAAGCGTGGGCAACGTCAAAGTGCTTCTAGACCAGGGGTGTCCAAACTACGGCACGCGGGCCATCTGCGGCCCGCAATCAGTTTAGTGGCGGCCCGCGAGGCTTTTTATAAATATTAATAGAATCTGGCCCGCTGTAGAAAAATAGATGTAATTCAATAAATAACCACCGGGTGCATCGCTATCACGCGCCTTCAATTAGACCACACTGAAGTAAACATAATTGATATCCACGTTTTGGCGAGCCATGGGGCAACCCAGAAGAAGGAAAATCAACAGTGAGTGCAGGAAATGTCTGAGTTTTACAAGAGTTTGGATTCATCCAAATTTCCCCTGATGAAACGCCATTCAGAAAGGAAGATGAGTGTGTTCGGCTCCTCATATATATGTGAGCAAACAATTTCACTGATGAATCTAAACAAAAATTCATTGAGAACCAATCTAACTGACAGCCACCTCTGTGATTTGCTACGTATATCTACTACACGACTCACTCCTGACTTGGCATCAATTCTGAAATTGAAAGCACAACATCACTGTTCACATTAACAGAGTTTATGGTGAGGAAAATATATATTATGATTTTAAAATGTAGAAAATAATTCCATAATAATACACACACATACATATATATACATATATAATATGCGTGTCTGTGAAATTGTAAAATTTGGCCCAGGACAACATTTTGTTTTTTGCATCTGGCCCCCGGCCCAAAAACTTTGGACACCCCTGTTCTAGACAAAAACTTGAATTCTTGCATCCAGCTGTTGGTAAATTTACATGTATATATTTATTACTTTGCCGAAGCACAACCTGACTCTTGTTGCTACTGCCACCGTTCAAGTTCCGCATCTCCCTCCTGCGCAGTAATCAACAGCGCACCTGAGGTGTACCGTGTGTTGCCAGATTGAGGTAAAATATGTTACCAGATTTGAATATTGCGTCAATTGTGTGAGGAAATGAACTTCAGTCAAGATCTGGTAACTTGACAAACATGAACACAAGTGCTTTTTTGAAGCTGCATTGGGACGTACAAATTACGGGAGTTTCCCGGGAGAAATAACAAAGCGGGAGGGTGGCGGGAGATGGATGTGGAAAAACGGGAGTGTTGGCAGGTATGCACAATGATTTTATTGCTTATTAAACACAATCAGTGAAACAGAAAAGTAAAGCCTGATTTCTTCTACATAGTAACTGTCTGAAAGATTAAACACAGTTGTGCAGTCAGCTACGCACATACACAACTCTAAACATGAAGGACAGATGGTGAGCAAGGAAACTGTATTGCATTAAAATAAAGTATGTCCATTCTTTTCAGTTGGATGTACTTAGTTTAAATATTTATTTAATTTCATTTATTTCTTTTTTTTGTTTATTTACTAATATTTTTATTTATTTATTTATTTATTTATTTATTTATTTATTTATTTATTTATTTATTTATGTGTTTGATTTATTTTTATGTATTTATTTATGTCATTGTTTATTTATTTGTTTATTTATTTATGTGTTTGTTTATTGATTTATATTTTATGTATTTATTTATTTTTATTTGTTTATTTATTTCATTGTTTATCTGTTTGTTTATTTACTCATTTGTTTATTTACTTATTTATTTCATTGTTTATCTGTTTGTTTATTTGCTCATTTGTTTGTTTATTTATTTATTTCATTGTTTTTTGTTCATTTACTCATTTGTTTATTTATTTATTTATTTCATTGTTTATCTGTTTGTTTATTTGCTCATTTGTTTGTTTATTTATTTATTTCATTGTTTTTTGTTTAATTACTCATTTGTTTATTTATTTATTTAATTGTTTATTTGTTTGTTTGATTATTTAATCATTTATTTATTTATTTATTTATGTGTTTGTTTATTGATATATATTATATGTAAACAATTTCTGGAAGGATCTAGCCAAATATATTTTAAAAAAACAGAACTTAGGTAATATTTTATATTAAAAGATATTACTTTTTATTATGAAAACAAATCCAACAGAAGTCTTGAATATATTCTTAATCTCTTTATTTTATTGCCAAAGTTTTACATACACAAACAGAAATTTGCTAAATCATCCCAATAGTATCTGGATGCAGCATTTATGATGCAAGCTGAGATTGCATCACTCAGCGATGCATTGCCAACCACAATGCACTCAAATGGAGTGAGTGACGTCATTGTGAGGGGTGGGGTTAGGTGAGCCCATTAAAAAGCATTGGATGCAGCTCAGATTGCACTGCGCCAAGTCTGCAGCCAGACCCCTCTCCAATCATCTCCCACACTGACAGTGTTTTTGTATGAGTTTGACTTCTACATTTTTATTTCTACTTCTACGTTGATTTCTACTGTAAAATTGTAAAAAAGCAAAAAATCTGAGATATAAATTAATTATTATGACACTATTATGGATTCCCCTGTCAATTCTTAAAATCATCGGATGCAGAAATGCTACTTTCTGTAATTAATTTAATTCATTATTTTAATTTATTTATCTTTGTTTGTTTGTTTGTTTTTTACCATAGTTATTTTAGTTTTTGTTGTATGTTTGTTCCTGATGGTTATGCAATAAAATAAATAAATAAAATCTCACTGATGAAAGCAATCGAACTCTGGAAATACTGTGAGTTTATTGTTTTATTTAAATATATTAATACATACAGAATGATGAACATTCACTGCATAAAACTGTTTTCCTTAGGGACAGTTCACCCAAAATTAAAGTTGACTCACTAATAACTTTCCCTCAAGTGTTTCCAAACCTTTATACGTTTCACACAAAAGAAGATATTTTGAAGAATGCTGAAAACCCACTGACTTCCATAGTAGGCAAAACAAATGTTATGGAGATTAGTAGCTGTTCAACAGAAGAAAAGAACTCAGCTTTTTGAGTGAACCGTCGCTTTAAAACAGCTTCATTATGAGAGTATTCTCCATCGGCTGGCGTGTCTGCTGCAGTTTGTATTATTACACTGATGTTTCTCAGTGTCTGTCATTAGAGGTGTCTGATCCACATTATATTCAGTGTAATTCATTGTACGTCCACTCTTATGTGTCCAGAAATGCTGCTTCTGATGATGATGATGATGAGGAAGATGATGATGATGATGATGATGAAGAGGCTGACAGGAATAATAGAGCAGATTAAGCTGATTGAGTTAATCTTAAAGTGAATCCGTCAGTCAAGTTTACATTATATCTGTTAGCTTATTTTCACTTTAATGGAAGTAAATGGCAAGATACATTTATTAATAAAGCACATTTCATCGATTAAAGTGCTTTACATAAACGAGAATACAAGAAACTAAATATAAGAACTATTTATTAATAAATATCATTATAGATATTCTAAAAACTACAATAAAACATGCCATTTTCTCCAAAATGCACACATTAATTGTGTTTATATACACGCAGTACATGTTTACATACACTTCCTTTAGTGGAAATCAATTCACAAAAATAATGTAGGCTTCTCTTCGGCTTTGAGCATTAATCATGAAGCAGATATTTGTAAAAGACACTGGTCAAGATTAGTGAAAATGTTGAGTTATTGTGTTCATCTGCTGTGTGATGTTGGATTACACACGTCAAGTATCTGCAGCTAGAGTAAACTGCTTTTTAAAATACTCGCAATCAGACTACAGTAACTTTATGATGGATTACATGATTACGTATTATTGACACTGACAGTAAGTCGAGTGATTCCCCAGACTTTGTTTATATTTTTTATTATTATAAACCTGCTGCTTATATAGGTTCATGCATATATAAATGAATGCATAAATGAATGAATGAATGAATGCATAAATGAATGAATGAATGAATGAATGAATGAATGAATATGTGAATGAATGAATGGATGGATGGATGAATGAATGAAAGACAAAAATTAATAGACGGACAAATGAATGAATAAATGGATGCATGAATGAATGAATAAATGCATAAATGGATGACTAAATGAATGAATTAATGAATATGTGATTGAATGAATGAATGACAAAAATGAATAGATGGACAAATTAATAAATAAATGGATGAATGCATGAATGAATGAATGCATAAATGAATAAATGTGAATGAATGAATGAATGAATGAATGAAAAAAATTAATGGATGAATGAATAAATAGGTGAATGTAATTATGAGTGCGTGAATGAAAAGGATGAATAAATAAATAAACAAATTGATGAGTATATGGAATAGTGAACATGAATGAATAAATGCATGAATGCATGAATGAATGCATAAATGGATGAATGCATGAGTGAATGAATGCATGAATGAATGACAAAAATGAATAGATGGACAAATGAATGAATAAATGGATGAATGAATGAATGAATGAATGCATAAATGAATGAATGAATATGTGAATGATTGAATGACAAAAATGAATAGATGGATGAATGAGTGAATGAATAAATGGGTGAATGTAATTATGAGTGTGTGAATGAATGAAAAGGATGAATATATGAATGAACAAATTGATGAGTAAATGGAATAGTGAACAGATGTATGGATAAATGGATGGATGGACGAATGATGAATGGATGAATGTAATTATGAGAGTGTAAATAAATGAATGAGTGAATGGATGGAAGGATGGTTAAATGAATATGTAAATGAATGAAAACATGAATGGATGGAACAATTTATGATTAAATAGATTAATGTAATTATGAATGCGTGAATGAATGAGTAAATGAATGAGTGAATGAATAGATGGATGAACAAATGAACGAATCGATGAGTAAATGGATGAATGTATGGGTGAATGTAATTATGAATGAATGAATGAATGAATGAATTGTTGAATAAGTGGATGAATGTAATTATGAGTGAATGAATGAGTAAATGAATAAGTGAATGAATAGGTGGATGAATGAATGGATTGTTGAATGAATAATTATATGAATGAACGAATCAATATGTAAAAGGATAGATGAATGAATAGATTGATGGATGAGTAAATGGATGAATGAATTAATAAATTGATTCATGTATGGGTGAATGTAATTATGAATGAATGAATGGATGGATGAACGAATTATTGAATAAATAGAAAAATGTAATTATGAGTGAATGAATGAGTAAATGAATGAGTGAATGAATGGGTATATGAATGAATGGATGGATTGTTAAATGAATGAATAAAAGAATGAATGAACAAATCAATGGGTACAAGGATAGATGAGTGAATAGATGGATGAGTAAATGGATGGATGAATGAATGAATGAATAAATTGATTCATGTCTGTGTGGATGTTATTATGAGTGAATGAATGAGCAAATAAATGAGTGAATTGGTGGATCGATGAATGGATGTATTGTTGAATAAATGGATGGATGAATGAATAAATAAAAGAATGAATCGATGAGTAAATACATGAGTGAATAGATGGACGGTTGAATGGATGAGTAAATGAATGAATGATTAAATAGTTGAATGAATGAATTTATGAATGAATGGATTCATGTATGGGTGAATGTTATTATGAGTGAGTGAATGATTGGAGGATGAACAAATGGATGAATGTAATTGAGTGAATGAAAAAATGAATGAATAGATGGCTAAATGAATTGATGAATAAATGAATGAATAAATGAATGGATGATGGAATAAATAAACAAACAAACAAATGAATAAATAATTAAGTGGATGAATGAGTACATGAATGTATGGATGAGTAAATAGATGGATGAATGAATGAATGGATGAGTAAATGAGAGTAATTCAAATAAGAGTAATGGATGAATATCTGAAAGTAACAACATTTCAATTCTCTGTTGGTCTGCACATATCCCAGAATTACATCAGTAATACATAAGTGCTAATGTGTGTGTGTACAGCAGAGGGCAGCAGTTGTGCAGTAGATGTGCAGTAGAGCGTCACCTGACTCCAGCAGCGTCTCAGTCTCTGATCTTCCAGCCTCTTCTCCTCCTCCTGTGTTTCCCCTTCCGTCTCCTTTTGCTGAAACATTGGGAACAAAATCATTAGGGACATTAATGGAGTTGTTTTTTTTTGCAATTTGTATTAAGCAAGAGTGAATGAATGAATGGATTAGTGAATGGATGGAATGAATAGATGGAATTAATGATTAGGTGAATTAATAAGTGAATGAATGAGTGAATAGATGAAAGGGTGAATGTATGAGTGAATTAATGAATAAATGGATGAATTAATGAATAAATAGATTAATAATGAATGAGTGAATTGGTGAGTAAATGGATGTTTGAATGGATAGATGGCTGAGTGGATGGATGAATGAATGGATGGAAAGAGCAGATAGATTAATAGATGGATGAACCAATGAATAAATAATTGAGTGAATAGATGAGGGTTGAACGGGAATGGATAGATGGATGAATGAATAGAGTGAATAGATGAGTGGATAGATGGGTGAATGGATGGATAAATGGATAGATGCAT
>CAIGQQ010030696.1:433065-452498 GCA_903798035.1 Danio albolineatus
ATATATGTGTGTTTACATCTAGTTGTCATTTCTCTTAACAATTCAATTTCTCTCAGAACTTCTTATGAACTTCTCAGGATTGATCTCAACGTATCTCTATTGTAGTTTTCATGAATCCGGCCCCTGTTTCTCCGTCTCAGAGAACGAGCTAGAATGGAGCGACGCGTCCAGATTCATCAGTTCACCTGAAAATGAGAGCATCAGCCGTCACGTCAATCCAAATCAATACGCATTTTAAAGCAGCAGCTCCCTTCTGTCATATTTCAGTGTTAATGCGGTGCGGCGGCGCACCTGTGCAGCATTTATATACCAGCATGAACACAATGTGATGGATTATCAGTGCATAGTGACTTTGGGTTAGTTTCTCACATAAAGCAGCACATATAGCCTGAAATATAGTGCATATGGATTACTTTCCTAAAAAAACAACAAGTTTAAAAATATTATTCTTCATTAACACTGGACTTTTACAGCAAGTTTAGTTTCAAATAGCATAGAAGAGAGCTCCGTCAACAAACAACACCTCAGTCATACTTTATAATAAGGTTTCATTAATCATACTTGATTCTGATTGGCCGATCACAACACTGAGGTATGTTATTCTAAGATAACAGTTCAGCTGTTTGGCGCCATCTAGTGGCTGAATAATACTAAGTAGGTTAGTGTAGGCTTCGTTCAGCCGTTTTTCTAAGTGCAAGCTTTATTTAATTAAAGAGCTAGTGAATTATCACAGCTCAGATCAATGTTTTGTGTCTAACTGTTTAGTTTCATGGCAAAATGTACTGGAAGTAATGCATTTACTAACATGAACTAAGAATGAACAATACTTGTAACGCAAGTTCAACATGTATTATTAAAACCAATATTAGTTAATGCACCGAACTAACAATGCACGACTGTATTAATCATAATATACAATACATTTCAGTGAATGAACACGGTATTGTTTATTGTTTGTTCATATTACTAAATACATTAACTTAGAAAACCTTAATGTAAAGCATGACCAGCATTCCTTTTGTTTTTGTTAGTGACGTGCGGGTCTGAAAAAGTCATGAGGACTAACTACAGACATTTTCAGGTGAAGCGTTGCATTAAAACGAGAAGATCTGCAAATGCATTTAACCGTGAAGAAACAGGCCTTAAAATGAACCGAGCTCACGCTAAACATCCCGTAATGTCAAAGGGAACACGACGAGTCACGAGGAGTGGGAAATAATCCAAACGGCGAACGGCTGCTTTATCGGTCGGTAAAAAAATACGGTCATAAACTGAGGTCTCTTCTATAGCTTGTGAGGTAAAGTAGAGCTCTTCTATCTCTAAACCCTGCGGTACAAAACTTTGTCAAGTGCTTAGCTTATAATGCTCAGAGATGCACAGTGTGCAGGCAAAAGTGAACAACTCTTCATCCACAACACCGGCTCGTGTCGGTTTACTGGTGGCGCTTCGTGAAAAATAACCTTCATCAATTTTCAGCTAGGCATGGCGTGCGGTTTTCTGAACGTGTGTGTTGATGCAGTGCTGTGTGTTTCTATGGCCTTCGCAGTGGCGTTAAGTATGCTGGGTTCAAAACAAGTATTTGCTCGAGTAGATTACATACAATGCAAATGTGCGAATACAGGCAGATTTCTGGCGAGCAGCGCAAATGTGCAAAAACGTTTACCTCAAATGTGAGGAATTCGCTTAAATCGTATCTTGTATGAAGTTAAAACAACTCAATTCGAACTGAAAATTTGCGAAAAAACATTCTGTGAGTTATCTAGAGCGAGTGACGAGATGATGTGAACCTAGCATTATCCCATGGTTGAGCGTGCAAAATTCGTTCGAGTTTCAGGATGATGATAAAACTACTTAATGTTTATTTATATTTATATAGCGCTTTACAAGGTAAATGTAACTAGCAATTACTAAATGCTATAAATTTCTATACAGAGAGGTTATGTGTTGAACTTTGTAGTTCTCATGAATTTAATCCACACAAATTCGCACAATTGACATCCATTCATACACAAAATGTTCTATATTGGAAATGCAAGTTTCGCAAATCACTGCAAATTCGGAAGTTCACCAAGCTTGAACTTTAAAATGCAGTGATTGCGAAAATCGTTGCACGGACTTGCGTTTCCAATATGGCGCAATTACATACGTATGAATGAAAGTCAAAGGTGCAAAATTGTGTCAGATGATTGCGTGAGATTTATAGACGATCAAAATGTGACCACGCATCATCTCTTTTTATCCTGCCCATTTCCACAGCGCCATCCAACAGACTTTAGCACGCAAATACCGCAGCTTTACAGTGGTGCGCGGAGTGATTTGAGTGTGTCTGCGTGTTTTTTTTTTTTTTTGTCTGTTGTAGAAGACCTCTCACTTAAGAGCAATTAATAGCAATTAGGGCTGCACAGCTTGTGTAAACGTTTAGTCTTTGAAACTACGAACGAAAGTAAACCTACGCAGATATTCTGACTCTGATTGGCTGTTGTAATTTTTCTCTTATCTCGACTCCGCCCATTAGTGTTTATTTTCAGCTTTGGGCCACTTTAGCTAACCGTAGAACAGCACCTACTGGGGGGTGGAGCTAAAGACTACGGCCTCATTTGATTGGTCAAAATTTGAATAATCTATTCATTCGACACAAATAATTGGCATAAATAACATTTACCATTTGAATATGGCATATATTGTGATCGTTTTTTCAATATAGCACGCAGCTCTAACAGCAAATAAAACAATAATATCGGAGCAGCAGTAATACTGATATCCACTTCTACGATGCATTGATGAAAGTTACCATGAAGCGCCACCACTATTGAATCAAACAATCAAAGATTTTCCAGGAGTGCAGTGAAGTTCAGCGTAAAAGAATCGATCAACGTCAGCATTAAATCATGGATAGCACCAGGGAGATCAGAGACGTAACTATGTGCTGTACATTCATCATACGCGATGATCGGACGCAGTCGGCACAGTGAGGCGTTTCTTCCTTTAGCACACTCTCCTGGACTCAAATCATATCATGTACAGAAAATAATATATATATTTATATATAGTTATATATATTCTATATACTGCTATATGTGAAACACTTGTATATAAAACAAGTTACTAAACGAGTTTAGTAACACAGTCATGTAGAAAAATATGACATCTTGACATTTTCAAACGACTACGGTAGATATACTGCAGCTACAACTGTCATTAAATGCTAAAACAATCAGAAGAAGAGGAATAGTAAGAAGAAGGATCTAGAAATAAAGGAAAATAAGAAGAAAAGGAACCGAATCTATGAAAGCATATCAGTAGCCAAACTAATTTTGAAATATAATATGCAAAACACCAATGCAATATGTAAATTGCCAATGTTTTTCTTTTTTTAAATTAGCATTTTTCATGATGCGTGCACAAAGTTTGATATTTAATTATAGAATTTACATCTTCCATTGTAAACCACACTTCAAGAGTTCACACTCAGCTGATGATTATAAAGCTAGTTTGGCATGCTGTCCCGGGAGAGAGCCCTGAGCTTATGAGATCCTCGAGCCCGGGGCTCCCTCCCGTTTGCTGGGCGAGAGGGGAGTTTGAGCTCAGGTAGATCTGGAGAACTTCCCTGCTGTAGTAGCTAATGACAAATTATGACTTTATATGGAGAGATATACTGCTGGCTAGGAGCACGTTTATGATGCCAATTTAAATTAGCCAACTCACTAATGTCGCATGTCTTTGGATGGTGGGAGGACACACATAAATGTCAACTGGCCTGGTAAAGGACTAGAACCAGTAACATTCTTGTTGTGAGGCAACAGTGCCAACCACTGGGCCGCCGTGCCGCCAATCTAGGAAAAGGGGGAGGAGTAGGGGTGGAAGATTCCTGAAAACGAAAATAACTAAGGTATGAAACTTGTTTATAGTGACTTAGGAATAATCTGATTGGTTAATCATGTGTTAGCTAATGCAGGACCAGCTGTGGTCAATCTTAAGCACGTGATCCTCTCCAAATTAGTTTATAAATAAACTTCACTTTTCAAATTGGTATTTTAAAACATCTTAAAAAATGCTTTAAATATTATTTACCTTGCCTTTTTGCTATTCCTTGCATATTGTAATGCATACTGAATTTTCGCTACAAACATCCTACGGTGCAATAACGAAAAAGCAACCTACGAGTCTAAACGCAAATAGAGCGAATAACATTTAAACACTGTTTTGCTACCATTGCTACTTATATGTTAAAATCTAATGTATTCGGTTTACAATTTCAATGTGCAACTGATTAAACAATAAAATTAGCATGCAAGTAACATTATAAAACTATCAAATGTAGATCATTAAATTAGGTCATTTCGCACACGTCATGGAGAATGCACATGTAAATGAAGAAAAACACTGTCGTTTTGCATATTGCATTGATGTTTTGCAGATTATATTTCAAATTTAACTTTGGCCACTGATATGCTCGCATAGTAACCACCAGGCTCAGCAGTGTGTGAGTACAGTAAGGGAAGTACACTCCGCCGATCTTCTGCTAGTGTTTATTGCTGAAATCATAAAGGATGCTGTACTTCTAGTGTGTGTGTGTGTGATGTTGAGGTTGCTCAGTGTACGGAAAGCACTGAAAGAAGTGGCCATCGAGGAGCTAAAGGAGCCCGGAGTCTCAAACACACTGCGCTTTATTTGCACGTTTTTAAACGGGGACCAGAAATGCTGCTTTCAAGTGCTCTTGGGAACGTCACACTAATAGAAACTGCAATAAAACTCACCTGATAAAAACTCAGCATTAGTGCAATACTAAACATGCTCATGGCTGAGAATCATGGGAAATGTAGTTTGATAGAAGTAACACTAGTTTAATGAAGTACTAATTAGCGGTTTATTAATAGTAGGGCAGAAGGTGAGTTTAGGTATTGGCTAGGATTAGGGATGTAGAATAAGATCATACTTTGTAAAACTATTAATGAACAGTTGACATCTTAATAATAGGCAGAAGGTAACAGCATGAATTGTGAGCTAAATTAAAGTGTTGGAGTCTCTAATGCTCATCAAAGGTGCGTTTATTTAGTCAGAAACACTGCATCATTCATAATAGCTGTTTTGCATGGGAATATATAGTAAAGTAAGTTATTTCAGTGATTCAAAGCTGAATTTTCAGCATCATTAATTCAGGATGTGCTGATTTGGTGATCAATAATGATTATTAGTGATACTTTAATATTTTTCAGGGTTATTATTGAATGAGTTTTCAATAATACATTGTTTATTTGAAACGTGAATATTTAGTAATATTTAGTTTTACATCAACATAATGGATTCTTGATGAATAAAATCATTGTTTATATTTCCAATCCTGAAATCATAGTTTAGACATTAGCTAAATGCTTTGATTGCTAAATGCTTATTTACATCAAACTGTAAATATAGCCATTAACTGCATTATTTGATTAAATCCTTTATTATAAAATAAAACAAGGCATTAAAACACCTTGCAGGGAATCGACTAATCAATTTGATTAGGCTCTAATTTGAACTGACTGACTAAAATGAATAATCAGAATTAATCTAAATAACATTGATCCAGCGTTTCGTCACTTTTGTATTCATTTTTTGGGCAAAATTAGCTTTAATTAGCAGAAAAGTTGACACTGGAAGTTCTGTTTCTTCTTAAACATGTTAAGATAAATACTTTGAAACTCCGTCATCATTTACTCTGGACACAAATGAAGAAATACGTGTTTGAACTAAGCAATATTTTTTGACCAGTGTAACAAACTTACAGCCAATCAGCTGTAAGGGACGTGTCTAGTTGCTATAGTTTATATATGTCAGAGGCGTGGCCTGTTGGGTTACAGATGTGCTTGTTTTGGTGTTCAGATATCAATCTAGCAATCATTTGGCAAGATGAACTCGTAATCACTATTGATAAAACCATCATCTTTGGTGGAGGTCACAACAACGTTATGACAGAGCTCATCTCCAGCGCAGAATAAAACAGCACATTAACTGTCAAACACACACACTTGGAATTGAAGTGAAAATAAAGTGGTAACTGTAAAACAAGCTGCAGTTTTATTCTGTGCTGGAAAGAAGCTTTCATAAAACACATTCAGTTTCTCCACTTTTAATTTAAGTTGGCACCCGGTGATGATCAAATACAGCTGAAGAGTGAATTATTCAAGGCATTTTAACGCTTTAAAGTATTCCCCAAGTGATGCTTAACACAGATTTTTACATTATGTTCTTAAATGGTAAATTAATAGTACTTTAGTTCCTAATTCAGTTGTTTGTCATGATGACAGTACATTTGAAATACATAATATTATACTAGTTATTTTGCAAGACACTAAAAATATTAAACAAAATTTAAATAAACGGGGAGAAAAATACAAAATATACATAACATTTAGCAGTTTGTAACGTCTTTGCAATAACTGCTTTGAATTTTAATGTATAATCTCTCTATTCCTAAAGATATTCGGTGATCAAACTATGCAGATAACTGCTTAATAAAACTGTTCTGTTTAGATGCACCAAAACACTATTGTCAATATTCACTGAGAAATGGATCAAAATATTCATTTTAAAAAGGGGGTGTGCTTATGATCTTACGTATGATCTTACGTATGATAGGACATATATGAGCAATTCCATGCAGATGTCAACCTAGCCATGACAAAAAAAAATCTTTTTTGTGTATTTTACAGTACTTTAGAAATACACAAAAATGTCTCTCAGAGTTTTCAAACTATTATATTTGATTTACCAAAGTCACACAAATGCCAGTTTCACATCCATAACAGAAAAGTGTCACATCCATAATGAAGCTTTTCCCTCATAAATGCGAAGATGTCAAATAAAATAAACTCAATCATGTTTGTTCTATAGCGAGCGACTCTTCTCCTTGTGATTAGCATTATTTCTTTTGGGTTGTGCAGAATTAATTCACAAAATTTCTACAAAGTATGTTGTAGACCGTAAACTCACAGACTTTGGTCATGTTTAATTCCCTCATCTAAAAAATAAAAAATGTTTACAGACTGATATTTATCTGCTCCCATAACTCTGGAAAATAACATAAATATAAACAGTTACTTCAATATAATGTTGACGTATACTTAACACTATAGTTTTTACTGCAAATGTCACATCCATTATGCTGGAACTGCTCATATATATGTGTGTGAGAACAGTATTTATTATTTATATTGATATAATATTTTGGTTTTCCACTGAATATAATTGAAAATACTGTGAAACTGTGTTAAACACCACTTAGGAAATATTTCTAATAACTTTATATTCAACTATATATACTTATAAGTATATATTAGCAGTCAACATTCTAATGCCGAGTTCAGACTGATGATTTTAGCCCCGATTTTGACTCGCCGACAGGTTTTGAGAAATCGCAGACAAATGCCTGAAATCACAGGCGAATCGGTGCTCGTGCACGCGAGTGACAATCACACAATATGAACTATCAAAGACACCATCTGAGAGAATCGTCGATGAGTCGTCGATGCCCGGGAGATATTTGGCGTGCTGGATATCTGGAGCTGTCGGCGATTCTGTCAGCGATTGACTGAAAATAACATCAGCGATCGCCTACAGCCAATCAGAGAGCAGCATTCAGGCTAGTGGGAAGTTGCGGGAGGAGAAGTTAAAACACTATTTATAAACAAGCATGGCTTCGTTTGAGAAAAGGCCTTCTATTCGTTGCATTTGGGACCAAGAAATGGAAGAAACATTGGTGGAGATTTGGCAGCAGCACCCGTGTCTATAAGGGTGCTTTCACACTAGCACTTTTGGTCCGCACCCGGGTTCATTTGACGCCATAGTATGGTACGTTTAGCTAGAGTGAACACGCCTTCTGAACTCGGGTGCGCACCCGTGAACTGTACCAGAGTCTGCCTGAAAGAGGTGGTCTGGGGTACGGTTCATTTGAACTCTTGTACGGTTCACTTGTAGTATGAATGCAATCGTATTAAAAGCCGGAAGTGAACCGTCAACAGTACAGCAAACTATAGTTTTTATTAGTTATTCGTGTGTGTGTCTGAGTATCACGTGCTGACAAGCGTGACTGAGCCAGAGCAAACAGTGATAATGTCTGCGTGTCTCCTCCAAAAACAGCTTGGACATCACGTGATGTTCTGAACGTGTATAATATGTTTGCGTCAGATAGACGCGAGTCGCTTTCTGTATGTTCTAAACCAAAAGGTTCAGTTAAAGCGAAACAACCGCGATGTGCTGACGCCTTTCCATTTTGGCGCTTTGCTTTCGTGCCCATCGCCTGGCAACAGCCGTAAACAAAACATCGGCTTGATGACGCAAACGTACCGGGGTTCAGGAGGAAAACAGACAGTGTGAACACAAACCAACCAAGAAGGTGGCAAGGGGGACAATGGAACTTGGGTACGGTCCAGGCAATTGAACCAAGTGTGAAAGCACCCTTAAAGACATTTCATCCAAGCAGCATCACAACCGGGTCGAGAAAGAAAAATGTTGGAGAGAAATCGACAATTCTCTTCAAAAGCCTGATGAGTAGAATAAGTTTGTGTTGTTTACATGTCACTTCTCGCGTATGTTTGGTTGTATTTGCGGACCGAGACGAAGTTGTCGGCGATGCTCATTTTGTAAAGTCATGCAGCGTAAAACTCCCTGTCGACTATCCATCTTACAGTGTAAACACAACACAGACGGAACACTAGCCCAGATAGTCATGCAGTGTGAACACATCTGTGACACGACTACTTTGAAAACCACGCAGTCTGAACTCGGCATTAGTGAATTAGTTTCTCAAAACTGTCCAAGAATAAACAGGTCAAGAGCGGGTGCTGTTCAATAGTTTTCGCTAATGATGCTCTTCAAATGTTGACTACTGTATATATAAGACACTAGTTGCGTTCATGACTTGAAAGCAGCATTATTGGCAGATTTGCACACACATACACACTCACACAGAGACTCCTGGCTCCTTTGGTCTCCCCGTGTGGCCCCCTCATCAATCGATGGGCCCCTGGAAGATGAGGCGTGTGTATCCGGGCGTTCCCGCCAGCGGGGCGGAGCAGAAGGGGCAGGTAGGCCTGAAGGCGTGTGTGCCGTGGGGTAGCGGCGTCTCCGCCCAGTACCGCACCGTCTTCTCGGAGCACACGTGTCCGCAGGAGGCGAAGGCGTGTGTGGGAGCTCCGGCATCCATGTAGAACGCCGGCTCGCAGCCCAGCCACAGCGGCACATATGGGCCGACTGTCCGGCACAGCGGGCACTCTCTGCGGCCGCCCGTGCCGCCGCAGGACCCTTCCTCTCGCTCGCGGTGCCGCTCGGGTCGTTGGCCCCAGTCGTGCCGGCCGTGCACGTGTCCACAGCTCAGGTAGGCCCACGGCTGGCGCTCCTCCAAGCTGTGGCTGCGCGGGAGGCTGGGGAAGGCCAGCGTGCTCAAGCCCACCGGACACTGAGGCCGCGCCGCGTTCAGCTCCAGCCGCAGGGCGTCCAGGTGCCGCAGCGTCGGTGCTTTCAGCAGCCCGTCAGCCGTTCGCCACAGTAGCGTCGCCCCGCACAGATCCACCAGAGACCCGTCCTGCAGAGCGCTGCTCTCACCCTGAGCCTAAACACACAAAGACATGTACATACAGGTGAAGTCACGATAGTGTCGAACAGATTCAGGAGTTTCTCACAGTATTTTTTCTTCTGGAGAAAGTCTTATTAGTTTTATTTCAGCTAGAATAAAAGCAGTTAATAGTTTTTAATTAGTTTAAGGTCAATATTATTATCTCCTTCAGCAGTATTTTTTTTTCAGTGGTTCTCAAGCTTTTTTCACCAAGTACCACCTCAGAAAACAATAGTCTCTCCAAGTACCACCATAATAACTGGTAGTGAAGTACAATAGTGTAGTAGGCCTAATGAAGCAGCTACAGCAGTGCACACTTCAAAACGAGGCAGATTAATTCTTATAATTAAGAATATTAATTATTGTCAGCCACTTAAATAAAAGGTTTAGCCTATTAAAATCAATGTACTGATCACATCAGTGTTATCGTATGTGTCAAAGGGTTAAAAGTGTGTTCATCTTTTTACTTTAATTATTCAGAGATTTCTCCACGTACCACTAGAAGGAAGCTTGTGTAGCACTAGTGGTACGTGTACCACAGTTTGAGAACCACTGGTCTACAGAACACACCACAGGGTGCTTTCACACCTACTCTTTTGTTTAGGAATCTGCCTCGTTTCCCCAGTTAGCGCGGTTAGTTTGGCATTTGTGACTCCAGCAACAGCGCTCGGATCCACGCCAAATCAATCGGTCCGAGATCGCCTGGATGAGGTGGTCTCATCTAGATTGTAACGGACTCTGGAGCGGATCGATTGTAGTGAGAAAGCAAAACGATCCAAGCCTAGCTATATCACAGTGTGTTATGGAGATGTAAATAGGCATATATACAACTATATGAAGAGAGTATTGTGAGTAGGGCGCATACCTGTCAACCCTCCTGTTTTTCCCGGGATTCTCCCGTATTTTACAGCTCTATCCCGCTATCATCCTGTAAAGGTGTTTTCCCGTATTTCTCCTGTATTTTCAGTCTTTCTCTGAAGGGTGGCGATAAATATTAAAGAGCCGATCCTCCCTATACACAACCCATACCGCCGCACCACCAGGGGCCGCACCTTGCTCTTAAATGTGAGTCAGTTCTGTGCTTTCGCTTTATTTAGGCATGAAACACTTTGAAATAAATATAAAAATGGCGGGATTCCCTTTCCTTTTCATTACAGGTGCCGTCGCTCCTCCTGTGCAATCCTCAAAACAGTCATAAAGCGGTGCGTGACTGTCAGACGTGCTCCATAGTGATAAACAGACGCTGTTTCCCAAACCGATTCTCTACATGTGATCTGAAGCGGAGTGAAAGTCTGGGTTTATGATGTGTGTTTGAACAGACATACACACATCATTAATAATAATAACAGCTAAAGATGGCCATCTTGATGGGGTTTTTGTTTCAAACACAACTAATTTTGTCCTAAATGAGCATAAAGTGTGAGAGGAGCAGTCGAAATCTTCATTATAACGTTAGACGTGTGCATTGTTAAAGTGACGCCTCTGTTATTTCATGTAATCAAACTAAAAATGTATCTCTTGTTATCCCTCATTATGGTAGGCGTCGCTTATTTTCACATCCCATTGTTGACAGGTATGTTAGAAATGTGCGCTCATGTTAAACACAAATTGGGGATGCATAAAAACAGTTTCAGACACGCCATGTAGAGTCTGGTTTGAGGTTCACATGTGAAGCTAAAGCACATGATGGAAAACATTAATAGTTATGGTTAAAGTTTAACAATTGGTAAAAGACAATGACGAACAGAATCAGCTGATCACCACACGTTAGTTTACATTAATAATGAATTAAGTTTACTGTAAATAATTAATTTGTTGCTTGTCATTCCAGCTTGAGGAAAATGAATGGAAAACGTCTGAAATGTAGCCACAGTTTTGAAATGAGTGTAGTGAATGTATATGAACACTGAAGCAGTCTGTAGAGAGCATAATAAATGAACGTTCAGTCATAGGACTGCTTGGTATACTGAATAAAACTGGTGTGATTTAAAAAGAAAGTAATTTCTTCTAAATATTTCCTTTTCAGAGACGCACAGAGTCCCGCACTAAAGGAAACACTGGATACAAACAGCGGAATAAATCAGCGGCGGCACAGATGATCCATCATTCAGAGAGCTTCACCGCTGCTGTAAATCTCATCTGCTGAAGCGCGGCCCATCAGCACCTCCTTGTTGCTTTACAAAGTAATTAAGAGCGATTGTGCTTCATAATGTGGTGCAGATGTGTTAAAGGGGTCAACATATGATTTGACTTCACAGTTACGATCCATCAGATTAGAAAGAACTAGTCAAATATACCCAGTAGGGGTGTGCCATATTGGAAAAAAAATCATTGAAACATTTTGTATTCTGCAATATACATTACGATATGAACACAATTTCTCCAGAAGACTTGAATATCTCTAATTGGAAATAACCTATAATTTTAGATTGGGATGATTCAGTAAGAAGTGCATTAGCATGAATTATAATAAATTATCTACGAGTGTAGATGAATCAATAAAAGAAGAAGAAGCTACAAAGGAATAAAACAGTGTTGTTTTCCGAGGAGTTCTATTCAGGTATAGAGAAAATGAATAATCAAATCTAAAATAATACTGCATAGTCTTCATTACATGAACAATCAAATAAAATTTATTGTTTTTAAAAGTTACAAATGGTATAATATCGGTACAGTGCTTTTACATCATACAGTCACAGGCCTTAAGAAAGCTGTTATAATGCAGGCTCAAGATTGCAGATCTTGTTGTGACTACTGTGAATGATCACATTGCGATATCGATGCTGGAACCGTATATATATACACCGTATAGCACATTAGCCCTAATGTGCAATATGACCATTTTTAATTGAGGCCTATTAAAATGTCTTCACAATCTGCTTTTGAGGAAATATCATGAAATACAGGCTCATTTCACCCATAGAGTGGAGGAACTATGACGTCAGCTTGTAGGCCAATCGGCTGCTAGCATAAAACTGGTTCCCTCGATAAAATCCCCACAGGTTTTTCCTATAGGCTTTTCGAAGTTTGCAGATAATAATCTCTGTGTTCAAACACTGTTCATTACACTTACACGTGTTGTCCAGCCGGATAATCCTCACACGAAAATACAACTTTTAGCACTTTTGGGTCGTAAATGCAAACGCAAGAACTGAAAAGCTAACATTAGGCTATAAACGGACTACAGCCTTCGGGGCGCTCGCCTGTGACGTCAGCACCACCCTACTACAGACAACTCTTCAAGATTATTTTTTAGAAATATGGTCAATCACGAAGGTTTAATCTATCGGTTTATTATATTATAATCCACGCTATAAATTATAAACAAATAAATACGCAAAAACACAAAGACATACGTGCCTTTTGGACAGTTTTTGCGTGGGAAATACATGTTGTTTTGCTTTACGGTTGTTGTAAAAGGTTTAAAACTGTATGTATAAACGTGCCTATATAGTATCATGATAAGACATTTAAATAAGTGTGCATACAGCCCGCTTACCTTATTAATACACGACAAAAGTGAGGCGTGAGGAACAGGTCTATCAAATACCTGCAAGTTCCATCATGGACACAGAACAACATTTAAAATTCTTTTTTTGTCACGAAGTACAGCGAAAAGCAGCCCATAGTCACATATGCTCTACATTTGGAGGAGGAGGAGTGTATGACAGAGTTAAATGTGTTCAGATGAAGAAAAAACAACGAAAAATTCTTTGATCACGTTAAAATAACAGCTCACATGTGTGTATTTTTACACATTTATTCACACGTTTGCATTACTGAGAGCAGGACAGAGACAGACTGCAGTGGTCAGCAGTAAGTTATCTTCATAATATCGTTTAATTAAAATAAATGATCAACACATGAATCTGTTCAGGTAGTCTTTACGAGTAAAGGCATTATCTGCACACAATATGAATTGTCAATTAGAAAAATACTAGTACAAACTATAAAATACTATTCATGGAACCGGAACTGCTAAAATGCGAACTCGCTTCCGGGTTTTTGCCTACAAATTGATGTCATAGTTCCTCCACTCTATTGCAATACTGACACCTCTGACTCAACATAGCTATTAAGATACTGCACAACATACATCAAATATTTACTCAGCTAGAGGAAAATTATTTGGAAAAATGTAATAAAATTCACCTAAAATCACCCAAGAATGTAATATTTTCAAACTAGAAATCAGAAAGCTGGAGAAAAATGCAGAAATATAATGGCTGAGTATTTTCACATCTTTTGGGATGGTAATACTATTCACAGCCATTGGCAAGATCTGAATATAGAAATACATGCAACAATGGGACTGAATCTGGAATGTAACTCTAAAAATGGAAAAAAGAATGGCATGATATTGATAAAGAGGTGTGTGATTTGGAAGCACTGATGTTTTTCAGTATAAAAACATTAAGCAAAAGTCATGTGAGAAGAGTGATGTGATCAGCAGTAAAACTCTTCCAGAAGGTGCTCTCGAGTCGCACAGATCAGCCAAATACACATTTTAAACACTTGATTTATTTATTTTACTATTATTTACCACAATTTAGGAAACATCAAAGCGAGAGGGCTGATATTTACCAGCTGTCCGCGGATGGGGCCGGAGCGCGTCTCTCTGAGGGCGTAGACGTCTCCACACACCGAGATCTCCCTCCACAGACCCTGCTTGGGCTCTTCCGGGAAGCCCAGCGGATGCATCACCAGCACCCCATTGGTTGTGAGGCCGTCCATGTGACCATCCGGATTCTTCCATTTGGTGGCTTTCTCCTGCAGGAGGGATGCGCATTAATCACATAACTAAGTCTACTCTAGTACACTCAACAAATGTAGGACAGAAACTCACGACAACAACAGTTTTCATGTTACTTTAACCCATTGTTTAATGTGTTAATCAGATTTCAGCTAATTTAAGTTAGAATAACACAAGTCTAACCTAGTATTGCAAGTCAATTTTAATGATGCAAATAAATAAACATTTGCATGATGCATCTTGGTGCCATGGTGGCGTAGTGAGTAGCATGTTCGCCTCACAGCAAGAAGGTCGCTGGTTCGAGTCTCGGCTGGGTCAGTTGGCGTTTCTGTGTGGAGTCTGCATGTTCTCCCCGTGGTTGCGTGGGTTTTCTTCGGGTGCTCCGGTTTCCCCCACAGTCCAAAGACAAGTGGTATTGGTGAATTGGGTTGGCTAAATTGTCCGTAGTGTATGTGTGTGAATGAGTGTGTATGGATGTTTCCCAGAGATGGGTTGCAGTCGGAAGGGTATCCGCTGCGTAAAACAAATGCTGGATAAGTTGGCGGTTCATTCTGCTGTGGCAACCCCTGATTAATAAAGGGACTAAGCCGAAAAGAAAATGAATGATGCATCTTCTGTATTAATTGAATTTTGGTGATAAAAAACAGATTTAATGTCTGTTACATCAGTGATAAAAAGCCAGAACAATCTGTATAGGACTGATAGAAAATACATGCACATGAACAGCAGCTATGCTAATTATTTTCTTTATTTCCTCCTGGGGATACACATCCCAAAGCCCCCAGAAAATATGCAGCGCAACTGATGCGATCCAAGACCTGTGAAGAAATGATGCCAAGGTATCCATAATCCTGGACCCGGCCGTATCCTGAGCAGATGCTCTGGTGGTCATAGAGGAGTAGAAAGCATGAGACACCTGTGGACACCAGCATTGATCCTGTGGGCCAGCCTGAACACCTGCTTGGTGACCTACTCTAACCTGCGGTTCTCCACGATGGACGTCCAGCGTTCTCCAGCCGCCGGCACCAAGACTGCAGCTCCACACAGGAAGTAAGGCCAGAAGAAAAATGGTCGTGTCCAACAGAGCCTGGTACCTCTTTTTTTTCCCCTTCACTTCATCAATTGGAGGAGTTTTTTCCTTGCCACTGTCGCCACTGGCTTGCTTGAATTGGGACTTCTGGAGCTTTGCATCGATGGATTTGTGGAAACTCTTCAGTGTTTGGACTTTCAGCAGTGAAATTTAAATCACACTGAACTGAACTAAACTGAACTTCAATTAAAAAATCTGGACTTTACTAGAATTATGTTAAGCTGCTTTGACACAAACTATATTGTAAAACTACGGTGGCCGGGAAGTGCAAAACAACATTACTAAGTGTGAAACACTTTTACGAAGCTCGAGACAAATTTACATTTTGGAAAACATTTTTACCGATCATAAGACACAATTACAGAGGAGAAACGGTTTTACCGAGGACGAAACAAGTTTACATTTTAGAAGACAAATTAACAAGACGCAAAACACTTTTACCAGTCCTAAAACACATTTACACTCACAGATTCTTTACGGAAAGGGAACGCACCAAATATCGGAAGTGACGCGGTGAAAGGCCACTGGTGGTGAGCGCGGTAAATTCGTGTTGTGGAGTAAATGTTGTTAATAAAGTTTATGGTGAGCGAACATGGACTGCGGCTGAGGGATGTTTTGTGGCAAACACACGAGCAGCTTGACGCGGTTTTGCTTTACGTGTGGTCGTTGTTTGGAGTTTCTAAAAGACGCGGACCAGACGTAAACACCAGACATCAGTGTGTTCAGTGTGTTAACGAGGGCCACTCGTACGCTGTAATCGTGGACATGATGTCAAGTCTACACGGTGTAAACATCTGCTTGAGGACTCTTAAGAGTAAACTGAATGAAGCCGGTGTTAGGAGCGGTTATTACTCTGCTGCGTGATCAAACTGTGTACATCTGCCCAAACCAAAGTCTATGTCAAACTCTTGTGTAGAATGGCTGTTTATTCCTTTTCAGATCATAAATGCTTACTCGCTCGCCCACAATACCCAGTGTTGTATATATTAATATATATTAAAATATCAATAACGCATATATATTAATACCAATTGTTAGGCCTGTCACAATAATCAATATATATCGACTTATCACACAATACATGGACATGACCTCAATGATTGTTGGTGATGCAATATATATCGCCCATACGCAAAAAACAATTCTTGCAACATTTTAGCTGATTGCACAACCTCTCTATCTCTATCGGAGGTGTCAGTTTGGTTAAAAAACACTATAGTATTTACCATAAATGACCAAAGCATATTTTGATGTGGGTGCCAGACAACTGAAAATAGATCTGGTAGCAGATATCGCAGCGTCTGTTACTCTTTACCTTTTTTTTTTTTGTTAATGTTTATTATTATTTATTTGTTTAGAATATGCATTTTCACATTCTGATTCCAATGCCTAATCATTAAATTGTTAAAATGACTGTAATTAAATTAAATATTCTTTAAAATAAAATATGATACGTTCTTTGGAAGCGTGCATTAAATAGTCATTCTGGCATTATATAATAAGCTGTTTAAAATGGTCTTAAAATGACAATAATATTGTTTAATCGCAGTATATTTTGGTGCAATATATCGTACAACAAAAAATAGATATCGTGACAGGCCTACCTATTGTTATTATAGCGATCACGTGTTGGTTACATGTGCAGCAAAAGTACATCAGTCCATATTAAGGTTTTTAGTTCGCACTCTAGCGACGATAACAACGCCTTCGCCGCGTCACTTCCGGTGTTTGGTGCGTTCCCTTTCCGTCAAGAATCTGTGATTGTAAATGTGTTTCGGGACTGGTAAAAGTGTTTTGCGTCTTGTTAATTTGTTTTCTAAAATGTAATCTTGTTTGGTCCTTGGTAAAACCGTTTTTCCTCTGTAATTGTGTCTTATGATCGGTAAAAATGTAAATTTGTCTCGAGCTTCATAAAAGTGTTTCACACTTTATAATGTTGTTTTGCACTTCCCGGCCACCGTATAAAAGTGTTATAATAAATTAAATTGAAATAAAAAATTAAATAATAAAAATAATAATAATAATTGAATGCCACTTCCTGTGGCGGGAAACTCTGGAAGACATCGAAGTTCTCGTTGATTTGTGCAAAATGTTCAGGATTTACCAATAGTAGATTAATGATGGGTCGACTCTGATACTGTGATATTACAGTCAATTCACTTTATAAACACAATATTATGAAGAAAATGCATCAAGTAGTGTTTTAGACGCACCATGTGAAGCCGGATTTGATATTAGCATCTGGAGCTAAAGCACAACATGATGGAAAATGTCAACCCTGTTACTGTTAATAACAGAGTAACCATCAGCTCTGTTACCATCAACATTTTAGGATTTAGATACGCACCCCGAGGAAGATGTTTTTGGAGGAGTCAAAGCCGGCGGCGTAGATGCGAGCGGTGTACGGAGGGTTGCGCTCACAGACGACCCTGCAGGCGAAGCGGGAGATAGTGCTGGGAGCCGATGAGGAGTCTTCGCTCTCCTTGGATCCTCCTGGAGTGTCCGTCACCACGAAGTCTATGGGGCTCTCGGTGGACCGGCCGATCTGAACAACAACATCCAATATTCACAAGACAATCTTGAGAAGTTATGAAGACTGCAAGAATTTTCTGTCCCACTTTATATTAAGTTGCTTATATTTAATTCAATAATTTTGTACAAAGCACTTATTCTGTGCATACATGTCTAATAAAAATGATCTGCATGGAATTAAGGCTTTAATTCAATTCTGTAGGTATATTCATAATTACATTGTTGACCATTGATCACACCTTCACCCACCGTTAAAGCCATACAACCAAACCTATCCCCAGTGTGTTAAAATAGATTATACGCACAGTAAGTGCACTGTACTTATTAGATTTAAGTACCTAGAAGTTAAGGACACTTAAAGTAAACTTAAATACATATACTATTAGTTACTCTGTATGTTGATAATTGGCTAATTAACAACTTCATATAATTGTAATATTTTTTTATTATGAATATATTTTTATGAATTTATTTTTAAAATAAAGTTATATAAAATCTAAATAAAATAATAATAAAGAGCTGATTACTTTTGGTGACTTCTTTTGCTTTTATTATTTTATTTCTGTTAATATTTATCTGACATTAGCATTAGTGGTTTGGTCGCAGCGCAGCCTGACCTGGAACATGTCGGTGTCGTTGTCATGGCAATACTCCACCACCACCGTCTGGTTCCTGGAGAGGGTGAAGGAGATGCTGTGCTGCCCCCTGCTGTTCACCGCCTGCAACCAAAGGTCAACAGCGTGTCAGCATCCGTCAATGCTAGTGCTTCCTCAGTGTGTGCTAATCTGAAAACACACCAACCTTGCTGTCGTGTGGGCTGCTGAGGATGTGCACCGCGCTCGGCTTGACTCCGTTAGCTTTCGCCCTCCTGTAAAGAGCAAAGCGGCTCCTCTTGCGACCGCGGTCTCCGCCCGGCAGAGAGCCATTATACCTGCAGAAGGCAACACACACTCAGATTAAACCAGCAGAGATTATATTCATTTACACTTAGAGTACCTGATTCAGCCAAAAGCACAATTGTTTGTTCATGAGGATTTGGGTAGTTAAACATTTGCCAATAACGCCATATGGTGTTTAAAACTAGCCGAGAGTGCCAACAACTAGCCTAGAGCGCCATCTGCTGTTTACAACTAGCCTAGAGCGTCATGGGTTTTTTAACACTAGTCTAGAGTGCTATCTGCTGTTCAAAACTAGCCTAGAGTGCAATCGGTTTAACACAAGTCTAGAGTGCCAACAACTAGCCTAAAGCGCCATCTGCTGTTTAAAAATAGCCAAGAGCGTCATCGTTTTTAAAAAAAAACACTAGTCTAGAGTGCCAAAAACTAGCCAAGAGCGCCATCTGCTACTCAAAACTAACCTAGAGCACCATCGGTTTTTAAACACTAGTCTAGAGTGCCAACAACTAGCCTAGAGCGTCATCTGCTGTTCAAAACTAGCCTAGAGCTGCATAAACTAGCCTAGAG
>CAIGQQ010030696.1:465411-476844 GCA_903798035.1 Danio albolineatus
TTATTTCTGATTGCTGTAATGTTTGTGTCTCTGTGTGAGAAAATGTGAAGTGTGTATTTGTGAGTGTGTGTTGTGTGTATGTGTGTGTCTGTGTCAGTATGTGTATTTTATCTGATTGCTGTAGTGTGTTTGTGTATCTGTGTGTGTGTGTGTGCGTGTTATTTCTGTTACGAAGTACGAAACTGTAACGTGTTTGTGTATCGGTGTCTGTGAGTGTGTGTTGTATGTTTCAGTGTGTGTGTGTGTGTGTTATTTCTGTTTACTGTAAAGTGTTTGTGTATCGGTGTCTGTGAGTGTGTGTTGTATGTTTCAGTGTGTGTGTGTGTGTGTGTGTGTGTGTTATTTCTGTTTACTGTAACGTGTTTGTGTATCGGTGTCTGTGAGTGTGTGTTGAATGTTTCAGTGTGTGTGTGTGTGTGTGTGATTACTGTAGTGTGTGTGTAACATTCGTCCAGCAGGAAGGAAGGAAGCAGAGCTCAGGATGACTTCCTGTCTGGATTGTTAGCAGTAAAGGTGTGCTTCAGAACAGAACAAAGCTGTCGCTGCGTCGCCACGGAAACACTCCCTGAGAAACCGCGAGTCAGAAAACACACACACACACACACACACACACACACACAACCAGCTAATAACAACCGGCACCAGCTAGCAGGAGTGTTTGCTAAATCAAGTTATGCTAATGACCGACCAGAAACGACAGGATTAGACCAATCACACGTCTCGTGGGCGGGGTTATTATAGTGGACCAACCCTTTACATTCACTCACTCTCCTTCAGCTTAGTCCTTTTATTAATCAGGGGTCACCACAGCGGAATGAACCGCCAACTTATCCAGCATATTTTACACAGCGAATGCCCTTCCAGCTGCATCCCAGTACTGGAAAACACCCACACACAAGGGCCAGTGTAGTTGATCAGTTCCCCTATAGCGCATGTGTTTGGACTGTGGGGGAAACCGGAGCACCCGGAGGAAACCCACACCAACACGGGGAGAACATGCAGACTCCACACAGAAACACCAACTGACCCAGCAGAGACTCGAACCAGAGACCTTCCTGCTGTGAGGCCACTGTGCTAACCACTGCGCCACCGCGTTGCCTCATCCAGAACCTGAAGTTTGAAAATGTAAATACTGAGAAGAATCAGCTCAAGTTAAGCTCTCGGCAACACAGAATACTCAAAAATGTACTTTACAGGTAAGAAATACAAGTATCTCGATGGAATATGTTTACTAATAAATATCAGCTATTAATATGCTTTCAATCCCTCAATCAACATAAAGGGACAGTTCACCCCAGAGATGAACACTTCACACTCAAGAGTAGCAGGTTTCACTTTTGATTTAGGAGTTAAACAGGAAGCAGAGGTGTGTGCTCAGGAGATCCACTCATTGAATATTCAAATTAGAGTTCAGTCATTGGCCAAGCCTGAATTTAAAGCAGCAGTTCACACTAAAAATATAAATCCTGTCCTCATTTCCTCTCCCTGCACTTACTCAGAGCTGTGTGTTTCTCTCTTGTTGAACACCAGTGAAGACATACTGAAATGATGGAGGAAAACTACTACTGACTTCCACTGTAGGTTTTACTTCTACTGTGGATGTCAACGGCTGCGGTTTTCTTCGGTTTATCTTGATCTTATCTTTATCTGGTGAACTGTCCCTTTAAGACTCGTTTAGATCTACTTCAAAACATCCATAATGCAGAAAATCTGTGTGGAAACAGCAGAAACGTATGGAGCCAGATCAGTATTAAAAATGAAAAAATCCTAAAAACCGATACATGCGCAAAACAATGCACATTTACAAAATCCAATTCATACTTTCAAAAGACAATTCGTTAATACACAAATTATAACAATATATGTTCTACAAATTAATTGGATGTGTGCATTTATGAATTGTATTTTAAATATACGAATTGTTATTTGAATTGTTTTGAATTTGCAAAGTTGATTTGCATATTTATGAAGTTTTTTTTTTTATTTACGAGTTGTGTTGTGTATTTATGAATTTACAAATAGTGTTTTGAATTTCAAAATTGTGTTGTGTATTTATGAATTTACTAAGTGAATTTGCATATTAATAAACCGTGTTTTTGAATTGACAAATTGATTTGCATATTAACCAAATGTGTTTTGACACTACAAATTGTTTTTGAATTGAATTATGAACTGTTTTTTGAAATTTACAGTTTCTTGAATTTGCGAATTATGTTGTATATTTTACTAATTGAATTCGCAAGTTTACAAACTGTGTTTTGAATTTCCGAATTGCGTTTTGTGTATACATGAATTGTATTGAATTTACGAAGTCGATTTGCATATTCATGAACTGTTTTTTAACTTACCAATTGTGTTTTGATTGCAGAGACTGCGACCATCACGTCTACCTGATTTGCATATTTACCAAATGTGTTTTGACACTACAAATTGTGTTTTGAATTTCCAAATTGAATTTGCTTATTTATGAACTGTTTTTTGAATTTACAAATTGTTGTTTGCATTTATGAAGTGCGTTTTGGATTTCCGAATTGCATTTTGTGTATTTATGAATTGTTTTGAATTTACAAAGTGGATTTGCAAATTTATTAACCGTTTTTTTTTTTGTTTACAAATTGTGTTTTGATTGCAGTAACGGCGGCCAACACGCTCCCCCATGAATTGTGTTTTGAATTGACAAATTGCATATTTACCAACTGCGTTTTGACATTACAAATTGTGTTTTGAATTTCCGAATTGTTTTTACATATTTATGAACTATTTTTTGAATTTGCAAACATTTTTTTTTGGTATTTACGAAGTGCTTTTTGAATTTATGAATTGTGTAATTACGAAGTATGTTGTATATTTACGAATTTAATTGGCACATTTACAAATTGTGTATTTATGAATTGTTTTGAATTTATGAAGTGGATTTCCATATTTATGAACTGAGTTTTTTAATTTACGAATTGTGTTTTGATTGCAGAATCTGCGGCCAACACGTCTACCTGCTATGCTGCTCCATGGGACCCCCCACAAATTGTGTTTTGAATTGACAAATTTCATTTGCATATTTACCAACTGCGTTTTGACACTACAAGTTGTGTTCTGAATTTACGAATTGGTTTAGCGCATTTATGAAATGTTTTCTGAATTGACTTAGTTTTTTGTATTTACGAAATGAGCTTAGAATTGTGTTGTGTATTTACGGAGTGTATATTGAATTTACAAATAGTTTTTGGTATTTACGAAATGAGCTTTGAATTTACAAATTGTGTTGTGTATTTACTGAGTGTGTTTTGAACTTACAAATAGTTGTTTGTATTTCCGAAGTGCGCTTTGAATTCAAGAATATCTTTTTGAATTCACGAAGTGTTTTGAATTTATGAATTGCCTTTTGTGTATTTATGAATTGTTTTGAGTTTACAAAGTGGATATGCATATTTATGAACTGTATTTTATTTCAATTTACTAATTGTGTTTTGAACTGACGAATTGGATTTGCATATTTACCAACTGTGTTTTGACACTACAAATTGTTTTTTTTTGTATTGACGAAGCGTGTTTTGAATTTACGAATTGTGTTTTTGTATTCACAAAGTGTGTTTTGAATTTACGAATTAGATTTGCATATTTACAAACTGCGAATTTACGAATTACGAAATTGTAAATTTTGTAAATGTGAGTGGTGTATGAATTTTATTTCGTAAATGTATTATAGTTTTTGACTGATCTGGCTCCATAGAAACGCTCTGATCTGAGATTTGTGGTGCACTTAAACTCTAAAGCCCAGACGTCACGGTTAACACTCCGCAAGAACAGACAGCCATCATGGATAGAGATATAGATTTTATTATTTCTTCAGCATAACAAATAAAGTCAAATTAACAAAAGATAGCATTTATCGTTAATGTCGTTTGAGGAGAAAAAATAAAGTGGAAAAGAGGCTCGGTGTGATTTGTGCAGTTTGAGGAGAGTCGAAACCAGAATCCTGACGGGTTAACATGAATATATATTAGTCAAAATAATTAATAATAAAAATCAAAATTTAAATAGCCCAAATCCACAGCCGGAGCAGCTCCGTGAAGCTGGGCTGAAATGAAACCGAACGCTCCTTCATGGAAATCAAGACATTTTTCTGCTTGGCGTTTATTGTTGCGTTTATTTCGCCGCTCTCCGTACATTCGTTAAACGTGATGGCACAGAGGTAAACAAACAAGCTGCCATATTCCGCATCTCCAGACACGAAGGACGAAAGAAACACTCCACATTCAGACGTAACAATAGAAACATCGCGTTACATGATGGCGATCGAATCAAACGAAACGAAAAGTTATTGGTTAATTGCTTCTAGTTTGCGCGCGTCTTCCATTTTTTTCGTTGCCGTTAGGATTTGTAATTAGACGTGAGCCAGGTGAGCCCTTCGTAGAGTCCGTCGCCAGTCGTAGCGCAGGACGGCTGAACGTACCAGTTGCGATCGCGGATGCGCGTCAGGCCCAGCTTCTCCTGGATCTCGTGCGGCTTCATGGCGTCCGGCAGGTCTTGTTTGTTGGCGAAGATCAGGATAATGGCGTCGCGCATCTCACGATCGTTAATAATGCGGTGCAGCTCCTGCCGGGCCTCGTCGATACGGTCACGATCCGCACAGTCCACCACAAAAATCAGGCCCTGCGTGCCGGTGTAGTAGTGCCGCCACAGAGGACGGATCTTATCCTGACCGCCGACGTCCCAAACGTTAAACTTGACGTTCTTATACATGACAGTCTCTACGTTGAAGCCCACCGTCGGGATGGTCGTAACCGACTGGCCCAGTTTCAGTTTGTACAGAATCGTCGTCTTACCGGCGGCGTCAAGTCCGAGCATCAATATCCTCATCTCCTTGTTGCCGAAGATCTTGGAGAGCATCTTCCCCATCGTGTTGGCTGGGCATAAATCACGCGACACTTCGGGAAACGTTGAAATAAACAAAAAACACAGCAGTGACTGGAGAAAGTGCAAAACTTGGACGCTTTTCCGATGTGTTTATAGAGAGTGTGTGCTAATGAAGGTGCATAGAGAAGAAGCCCGCGGGTGGAGATGCTCTGAAGCCGTCTTCCGGTGCGCGGATCCGGCACGTTCTGTCGGACTTCCGCCTGGAGCTCCGCGTTTCCGGCCGCTGCACATTCCCTCAGATATTCATGCCGACCGGCCTCTTCTGGCCCTGGAAGACACACACATACACACGCGCACACACACACACACACACACACACACACACACACACACACACACACGAACAGACACACACACGAACAGACACACACACACACACAGCCTCAGCTCAACTTTGCGCCTCTACTTTCCTCCGTTAACTGTAACGCTCTCTGTACGGGCGGCTTTACCTCATTTATCGGCCCCCTCTCGCGCACACCGGGCTCGGTTCGGTCCCGCTCGCCTCTCCGGTCGCGCTGCTGCTGCTGTCGGTGTTTCCGTTACCGGAAAAGGTGCGGACCTTCAGCCGCCACTTCCTCTCTTTCTCGCTCAGGCGCACTGCGCTATTTGCCATTCATGCTCTCGGAATCTACTACGGCGAAGGCTCGTTTGAATATTCATGACGCGCGCTTATGTGATTGGCGGAAGAGCGGCTGCGTCATCAGCAGTTTACTATTCAAACACACCGAGCATCGCTCGATTATTAGACTTTGTTAATATGTATGAAATGAAATAAACATGCTTTACATATTATTTTCTCTTTGCAATCGAATTATTAATTAAAACAAAAAACGCGTAAGCTAATTAATATTCATGAGAACCTTCGCCATAGTATAATCGCGCGAGTCGCTGTGAATGAAACGGACGCCATTGAGGATCGAGAGAGTCATGTATTTCAGTGTTTACCTTGTGTAAATGGTTCAGATGTGATGTTTGCAGGTGACGGATGACTCCAGCGCGTCCACCTGAGGAGTTTGTGCATGTTTTACCGCGCTTCCTGTCAGGAAAACCGCCTGATCGGGTGGCGTCATTTGACGTCGAGGGGGGCGGGGCTCGACGGGTTCAAAAAATGCCTGATTTAAATAAACGCAGACTGCATTATACACATGAGCGGGGTCCGAGAGAGGAGGGCGAGTAGGAGAGCAACCGCCCAGCAGCACAGACATGAGCAGCTGCTGTTAGAGAAAGAAGTAAAACATCTACTAGTATCTAAAGTGTGCCTGGAAATCAAAGATGCCCAAACCAGGGCCCGCGGGCCAACTTTGGCCCATTGTAACCTAGGCATGGGCCAGTATAAGATTCTGACGGTATGATAACCTTGGATAAAAATATCACGGTTTCACGGTATTGTGTTTACTGCTCTAAAATATATTATTTTTAAATGTCTGACTAAAAAACAAAACCCTTTGAACACAATATATTTAATTTTGAGAAACATTTAGTCTTTTGGAGCAGTAAACGTGTCAGGCTGAATAATTTAAGTGAATCATTGACTTGTGCTGTCTTCTTTTGTTTCAAAAATAGATTTCTTTACTATTAACACCTAAAAAAGCCCTACACATACCTCAGGAACGGTATAGCATAAAAGTTTGGTGGTATAAAACCTTGACTTTTCCATACCGCGGTATACCTTGAAAACGGTTATCGTCCCATGCCTATTGTAAACTTTGAATTGGCCCACCATCCCATCTGAGAGTGAGAATGATTAAAATATCTTTAACAAAGAGATCATCATTTCTAATTTAACAAAACATTCTCGATGGAGAGAAAACTGAAGATATCGGCGAGCAAATCATGACAAAAACTAGTGTAATTCTGTTATAGATGAGATTGTTTTTGTATTTAATGTGATTTCTTATAAAACATAAAATAATATACTATATAAAGCAGTGTTTTCTAGTCATTTTTAATTAGTAAATAAATCCGGAAATCACCCATGGCAAGCATATTTACCTTCGGCCCACAAGCCTTAATCAAGTTTGGTTTTTGACCATTTGTAGGACAAAGTTTGGGCACCCCTGCTGTAAATAACGCACCATCAGTCCCATTACAATCTCCCTTTGTCAACAAATACAGCAAAACTCCCCTCTTCCATTATAATGTTTATACAGTTTTGGTCTTTATCGTGAAGCTGTTATTATAACCTCAATAATCAAAACGTTTTTGTTGATCACTTTAAAGACTTTTTTGTTAATGAAAGTCCAGCTCTTCGTCATTTGTGTGAACCTCATTAAACAACTCTTTGACTTAAACACAATTTATTCATATTTAATATTTTTTTGCACTAAACTGTTGAAAAATGGTTCGAAAAGGGGGCGTGGTCTGTTGGGTGTGGCCTGTTTTGGTCTTCAAATGGTGCATCATTAACTAAAAATTAAAGTTCACATAAAATCTAAATTTGCTATGCTAATCTCGAAACGCACTTTAAAGTCGAATCTAACAATGAAAATACGGATCAGTCGGAAAAAATAACGCAACTATTTGTTATATGTAACAAGTCTGAATAAAAATCCAATTTATAGTTATTTTCTAAGCGAAATAAACAATTTAAAACAATTTTGATCTTGAATCTAATTTTTAATGAATTTAATAGCCGTTACAAGTACAACAATTAATATTTTACCTCTGATGTTAAAAATATCCAATCTTCGAAGTGGTCATTTTGTAAACACAGCTCTTAAATGTTTATTTTTCTTACGTGTTTGCATTTTGAAATGCGCTGTACAATCACTTTAAATGAGTAATATTCCAGAAATGCATCACCTGTAGGAAACCCGAGTACCTTATGTAACGTTAATCGCTTTAGCAGTTACTAAAATCTAGTTTAATTTTATTTATTACCCAGTAATGTTTGTTTTAATCATTGTTAAAGTTCAGTGAAATGAGCATTTTTTATCCCACGTTTGACGTAATCTTAAAATATGAAGAGGGCGGGGCATATAGTAGCTCCTCCCCTTTAACAAATAATCAGCCAATATCGTGTTTCTCACAGCCAGTGAGAGCGGTTGAGCTCAGGTGCATTAAATAAACAGCCAATGAGAGAAAGGGGGCGGGGCATGTCAGACGCTAGAGAGCATTTGATTGGTCAGAAGATTTGATAAGAAACTGAAGTACGAGACGACGACAGAAAAATCCATTTAGGCGGAGGACACAAACTGCAGATGTTTACATCATCTACATGTCACGGTTTTGGAGACACTAGTTTATAGATACTGATAACACCTCAAAAAAATTATTTACATTTCACATGGCCATTAAAAGCGCACTCACAGCTCACGGATGTTTCTCTACACATGAAATAAGACCGCAGACAGCCGCTGAGCTCCTGAAGAACCTTTATTTGGAGAGTGTTTGAATCTCAGAGTAAATCACTGCTTTAGGAGTTTGCGTTCGGGCCCTTCTTCTTGCCGAAGGTCGGCACCACATTGACGAAGCGCCGGTTGTACTGAATACGGCGCTTGGCGCGACCGGTCTTCTTCTTCTTCTTCTCCTGTTTGTCCACCTGCAGGCCGAGAGAGGAAGAAGCGCTTGTTAACGTTACAAAAGTTAACGAAAACTATTTAGATTATTCATTATTATGCAGTTTATTAACATCTACCCCAACCCTCACGGTAACGCAAAACTGTGACAATATTATTTTTTACATACATATATATACAATTTATTAAATTGCCTATTAAATTGTATTTTATTAACGTCTACCCCTCACAGCAGTGTGAAAACAGTAAATATAAGATATATATTATTTATTAAATAACCCCATAAACTGTATTTCATTATTCGTTATCCCTCACAGTAATGCGAAAACAGTAATTATAGAGAATTATTCATATATAAATGACAACTTTATTATCATTTAATCATCATTAATCCTTCACAGTAACGCAAAAACAGTATTTATATAGAGAATTACTCATATATAAATGACCACTTGATAGTGTTTCATCATCTTTAATCCTTCACAGTAATGCAAAAACTAATTATAACAAGATTTATATCATTTAATTGCATTTTAATAACATCTACCCACCAGAGTAATGTAAAAACAGTAATTATAACCAGAATTATGCTTTTTATAACCAAAGATACCCATTTAATTGTACTTTATAAACGTCTACCCTCACAGTAAAGCAAAAATAGTCAATATAACCATAATTATTTATTAAATTACCCATTAATTGTATTTTACCCAACATACACCCCTCACAGTGATGTCAAAACAGTGATTAATACAGAGATTTATTGATATTATTTATTAAAATAGCCATTAACTGTCTTTAACGTCTGCCTCTACTCTTAAGCCCATCCCTCACACTACAGTAAATACAGTAATAACTGCTGTACAGTGGTGTTGTAGTAGTGTGGCCCGCCGCTGGCAGCAGCTGTTTCCCTTTTAGACTTTACCATAGTAAAACTCAGTGAGAAATAGGCCTGTCACAATAATCAATATATCGACTTATCGCACAACACATGGACATGACCTCAATAATTTTTGGTGATGCAATATTTGTCGCCCATATGCAAAAAACAATTCTTGCAACATTTTAGCTGATTGCACAACCTCTCCATCTCTATTAGAGGTGTCAGTGTCAGTATGGTTAAAAAAACACTGTAGTATTTACCATAAATTACTAAAGTATATTTTGATGTGGGTGCCTGACAACTGAAAGTAGATCTGTTAGCAGATATCGCAGCCTCTGTTACTCTTTACCTTGCTTTTGTTTTTGTTAACATTTATTATTATTTGTTTGGGATATGCGTTTTCACATTTTGATTCCACTGCCTGACCATTAGATTATTAAAATGACTAAATTAAATTAAATTAAATATTCTTAAGAACAAAATATGATGTGTTCTTTTGAAGAGTGTACTTGTGTTGTGATGCTATTAAACTGCCATTCTGGCATTATATAATGAGTGGCCTTAAATGGTCTTAAAATGACAATAATACTGTTTATCGCGAAATATTTTGGTGCAATATATCATACAACAAAAAATAGATATCGTGACAGGCCTAGTGAGAATCACATGGAGACTTACCTTAGGCGTCTGTCCTCTTACTTTACCAGCACGAGCCAGAGAGCCGTGGACTTTACCTGAACACACACACACACACACATCTCAGACTTAGAAACATGCTCAAAAACCAGTGCTCCCACTCTACACCACAGGGCAAATCCACTGATAATGTCCAAATGTCAAATTCAAGATGTCTATGAGCGATGATGAACAGAAAAACCAGCAGCTAGTGTTTCCCTCCAAAAGTTAGAAGAGTTTAATTGCAAAAAACTTAATTTAGTGTGACATATTATGATGTGTATGTACACATATACAGGGGTGTAGAGTAAAACTGAAGGTCTGGTGTTAGAGCGCAGTGGTGGATCAGTCTGGTGTAGCTCCTCCTCCTCTGTCCAGCATCAGCTGCTGTAGCTCCTCCTCCTCAGTCAGCATCAGCTGCTGTAGCTCCTCCTCCTCTGTCCAGCATCAGCTGCTGTAGCTCCTCCTCCTCAGTCAGCATCAGCTGCTGTAGCTCCTCCTCCTCAGTCCAGCTGCTGTAGCTCCTCCTCCTCAGTGTTGTGAGTGACAGACAGGAGTGTTTCAGAGGGATTCTGAGGTGTTCTTCTTTAGAATAGTGTTCAGGTCACTGCTGGAGGAAAACCTCTCTTCACTCGCTCCTCCAAACACCCCAGAGTGCTCAATAATGTTTAGTTCTGGGTACTGTGCAGGCCACGGGAGATGTTCAACTTCACTGTGATGTTCATCAGACCCCTCTGTCTCCAGTCCTGCTGTGTGTATCGCTGCATCATCATCCTGACACACACCACCACCTTCAGGAGACAGTGATTGACCCACTGGGCTCCTCCAGAATGGTTGGGTCATCCATGTCAGTGACCCAGCACCCCTCTAGCACCAGTATTGGGCCTGGTGAACACCATGATACTGAGCCCACACCATCACTGCTCCCCCATGCCTCCCTCTGGGCGTCAGCAGTCTGGGTGGGCTTCTGTGGGGCTTCTCCACACCGTAACTCTCCCGGCTGTGGGACAGACAGTGAAGGTGGCCTCCTCAGAGAACAACACATGCTCCACAGCTCCAGATCTCCAGCGCTGCTCCACTGACACCGGCGTCTGCAGCGGCAGGAGTGAGCAGAGGTCTGTCTCCAGCAGCCGCTCATGTCTACTGACCCTGTGGAGCTCCAGACCAACAGTTCTGCTGGACACAGGAGAGTCGCTCAGGGTCAGCTGATGTGTTCTGGGTAACTCAGGGTCATCAGCCGGACGTCCCTCTCAGACAGCTCCCTCTGGCCTCCACAGCTCCTCCTGCTGGACGTTCCTCTGGACGCCGCGGCTCTTGATCATCACACACACTAGCCGTCTCGCTCACAGACGCGCAGCAGCACTCTGTCCTCTTCTGTGTCCTCATAATGCTGTGAGCAGTGCAGGACTGAAGCAGAACTCTGTCCTCTTCTGTGTCCTCATA
>CAIGQQ010030696.1:476854-491273 GCA_903798035.1 Danio albolineatus
GTGTCCTCATAATGCTGTGTGCAGTGCAGGACTGAAGCAGAACTCTGCTGCTCCTCTGCTGATGGAGCTCCACACTCTGAAGATCAGTGGAGAAGGAGCACACACACACTACACTGACCACAGCTTCAGCTTCACTCTACAACCCCTGTGTGTGTGTCTGTGTGTGTGCGTGTGTGTGTATACCTCCCAGCAGTCTGCCGGACACCTCGAGCGTGCAGAACTCAGTGATGCCGCAGTTCAGCAGAGTGGAGTCGTCCTGTAGAGGAGCTCCAGACAGCAGAAGGAGCTGATCCTCCACACACACTCCCTCTAGAGCCTCCACATGGGCCTGAACACGCACAAAATATACATCATATACACAGAACATAACAAATATGATCCATCATAACAAACAGCATGTCAACATTACTTGATTAAACCACTGTTATACAATGACTCGCCTAATTACCCTAACTTTACCCTAATTACCCTAGTGAAGCCTTTACATGTCCCTGTAAGCTGAATACTAGTGTCCTGGAGAATATCCAGTCTAATATTATGTGCTGCCATCATGGTGAAGAGACATCAGTGATCAGAGATGAGTTAATAACACTATTATGATCAGCAGTAGAGATGCTCATTTCGGTTAATTCTGCCGACCGCCGCTCGTTTACCGAACATTAACCGTTAACTGGTCAGGTTAATATTCAATTATTATTTAATTTAAAATAATTGACGTGTCTATTTTGTGTGCGACACATTAATACCGAACACAACAGAGCACCTTCACGCACCTGCAGTGTTTCCAACATGCCAACAGCACAGCAAAACAGAACAAACAAAATAAAAATAATAAAATAGATAAAAATAAACAAAATAAAAAATAAACTAAATAAAAACAATAAATTAAATTAAAAAAACTAAATAAAAACAATAAATTAAATAAAAAAATTAACTAAATAAAAAGAAAAAACAAAATAGAAAAATAAACAAAATAAAAAAATAAAATAAAAAACGAAATAAAAACAAATTAAAAACATAAACGAAATAAAAAAAATACTAAATAAAAAGAATAAACTAAATAAAAAGAATAAACAAAATAAAAAAATTAACAAAATAAAAATTAACTAAATAAAAAGACTAAACAAAATAAAAAAATAAACGAAATAAAAACAATTAAATAAAAAAATTAACTAAATAAGAATAAACTAAATAAAAACAATAAATTAAATAAAAAACTAAATTAACTAAATAAAAAGAATAAGCTAAATAAATAAACGAAATAAAAAATAAACGAAATAAAAAATAAAGGAAAAAAAATAAACTAAATAAAAAAATAAACTAAATAAAAACAATAAATTAAATAAAAAATAAACTAAATTAAAAAAATAAACTAAATAAAAATTATAAAATAAGTAGTCCTGCACTAGATATTTTTCACTTAAATGAAGAATTTAGATTACAAAATGAAAACAGACTGAATCCTTTATAGAAGCGGCACAGGCTGTTTGTCCAATCATGTTTTCTTCTTCCATCAAGTAAAAATATCAGGCTACCTCAAAACGATCGCTCCACAGAAAATATGCATTTACTCAATGCTCCGCTGTTATTATATGACAAAAACCCCTGTTAACAAGTTTAATTGAAGCCGTTAGTTTAAAGACTATGTCTTAATTATGATTATGGCTTATTTCCTCCGTCTCACTCACAGTTCATGAGCGCGCTGCATGTGAAGTAACATTAAGACTCACATGTTGACTTTTGGAAAAGTAAAGGCTACTACACCATATTACAGTGTTGTTGTCTGCATATGATACTGCATTAATTAACATGTTTTATAAGCTGTAAAATGAAAGCCTCAGTTTGGTGGAGTTATCATTACGCAGAAATCAAGAACATGTCTGGATGTATTTGACTGGTAGATACGGCTGTGCAGGCTACTTTAAATAAACAAGAACTATTAATAACTGTAGTTTTCTAAGTAGACAGAGGTTGGTTTGTTAGTTGTACACGAAATTATCTAAACTATAGCCTGTTTGTTGAGTTTATGAGCAGATCCAGGACGGAGGCGATCAGCATCAGCGCTGGTTTGGCAACTCGTCTGTGTCAAACTGTAATATTCTTCCTTTATTTTGATTCTTTGGTAAGTGTGTTGTCGGCTCGAGTGGTTGCATGTGTTACCGTCCCGCGAGTTAACAAATATGCTGCACATCAGGGGCCGATCACACCGATCCGTTTCAAAAACACGAGGCGCACCACCACACTGCCTTTATGTTGACGAGAAGCGCTTTGGTATGTAATTAGGACACGACTGACCCCATATTGTGCGCAAGTGTTGATCTGTAAAGTCATACAGCTCTGGATAACTTGAAACAGCCACCAAAGTCTCTTCTCCATCATTAAAGGGTCACGAAACACCAGAACACACGTGTTGAGCTGTTGACAGTCATATCTGTGTCCCGCGCTGCTATAAACACTATGAGGACACATATATCTCACTAAAAAGTGAAAATTGGTTGTTTTTGCGTTATTTCGAGCAAATTCGTTCTTCCGGTTTGAAACGAGTGTTTGAAGTTGCGTCACGCCGATGAGATCAATGTGTGTACTCCAGCGTGGAGAGTGGACGTCTGTACCGGCGAGTACATCCTGACGTCTCTGAGCGTGCGGCATTAATTCATGAGATAGCCTTGGTTCAAACCAATCAGAGCGCTCTATTGTGTACGCGGCGCAACTTCATTAATATTCATGATCGCTTCGAAGATTGTACCTGTTATGCTGCGTTCACAGCAGACGTGGAAGACGCGTCAATCGCGAGTGATTTACATTTTAGGTCAATGCAAAGGCGCGAATAGGCATCCTGCGGCACGAATGGCGCAATATGCGTGAATTGCGCGTTGAACGCATTAAACACGCTGCGCCATTCGCACTGCAGGATGTTTATTCGCGCCTTTGCATTGACTTAAAATGTAAATCACTCGCGCTTGATGCGTTTGAAAATCCGAGCTTCAGCGGACATTCGCGCTGCGTTAACCAAACAGGAGTTTGCTCTTGTGAGGGTGTGATTATGACGTATGGCCTGTTGTTGGTGTCTCGGGGGAAAATCCTTCTGCTGACAACAGTTCATCAAACTGGGCTTGGCTCAGTCAGAAGCACCGCTGAAAGCTTCCATTATCCAGGTTCAGTTTCTGGAGGAGTTTGAGCTCACAGAGCTGCTGCACCTCTGAAATAATCTAGTGGACTCAGACACAGCTCCAAACGAATCAACGCTGTTTATCAGCCTTCATAAAGCACATAAACACAGTTATTCTCTCTATAAACCCCTGTTAGCCATTTAGCAATAAAGCTACAGTCACCAAGCCATAGACAGAAGCCCCGCCCATCACGCCAATCCGAAACTAAAGAGAAAGTGCCGTTAAAGTCAACAAATTAATAATGTGGCAAATAATTCAATAACTGATGTCCATGTAAACATAGTCACTGTCTTTCTCCCCTGCGTCGGTGTTTGTTGTGTCTCTGTGAAAATGGAAACTCCCATTTTTATGCAAAACCTTCCCTCTTTCCCTCCCCCGACACTCCCACCTAAACAGAGCTGGACACGCCCACTTTCCTGAGCTTTTCCAGACTAGAGGTGTGAAAACACCCCGCTGAGACTGGGGGGTTTCGTGGCCCTTTAAGAGTTCTTTGTAGCCGTCTTAATATCGCAAACACTGCTGCCACCTCCACAGAAACCCCGCCTCTGCTTTCATTTGATTGGAGAATGAAACAGACGTGATTGATGTAACACGCTTTTTCCGCTCAGAGGTGACTTATTTCAACTGTGAGCACTCAGCGCACAACAGCGAAAACGCGAGGCGTCCAGGGTGCTTAAGCAGCGCGGAAAACACTCGCGGCCGTTAGTGAACCATACACAGGATGCGCCTCTTAACGCATAAAGCGTGTTCGCTGTGATCGGCCCCTTATGCAGACAAACTTTAGAAATATTTAAAATTGAGATTTTTTAATCGTTAAACTGAGACCATTAATCGGTTACAGACGCAACCTTTCGGTTAACGGTTAATCGTTTATGTTGAGCATCCCTAATTAGCAATGTGTTAATACACATTTTAAAGTACTGCACGAGAAACTAAAGATTGAAAGGCTAAATTATGAATCAAAATTGAATTTTCAACTCACCTGAGGCGGTTATATTTGCCAAATAGACTCTAAAGTGGAGAACATTACACCCACGACTGCATTATGCTTGCCTTGTTTACTGTTGGTTGCTAAGTAACCAATCCTACAGTCAGCCCCTCACCTGACGGAAACGCACCTCATTTAATAATCGCGATCGTTCCTTTTTTTTAGCGAACGTAGAAATGATTTTCTTCACATTAGGATGTAAACATGACTACAGACACACACACACGTCTCACCTTAATGTCACGGACGGTCTCATTTCCAGAGACCTCGAGTGTGTGAAGAGACTGAGCGCGCAGAAACAGCTGCATGATGAGCGCTGAAACATACACAAATCACAAACACTGCATTAAATTGACAACGAAAGTTACTATATATACATATTGATATAATTAACCGTTAGATTAGATGTTTCAAATAACCAGTGAAAATCTAATATTATTTATTGTCCATCAGTGTCACAGATATGTTTATGTCATGAAGTTAAACAGCACAGTCATTCAGAACTGAACTTATTCAATATATCAGTGAGTAAATGATCATACTAAACACAATTACGTTTGTGATGATGAAAATATGTTGTGTGAAATCTACTGGTTTGAGGATAGTGCTCAAGATTTGACATCACTGAGGTAAAGCTGGTTTAATAATCACATTCAGACTTTCTCCTTAATAAAGTCATTTAGGAAAAGCTTGCAAATTATAAATAGTGAAATCATTATATCAGTCGATGACTATCAAAGATTGATCACGGTCAAATAAATAGTGCTGATGTTGTTTCAAGTCAAACTTGGATGCGATTTCGGACCTAATCAAACTCCTGAAGTACCAATTGGAGGCGCCTCGCTGGCTGCACCGGCTCAAACAAGACTAAAATAACACCAGTGTTAGGATGAGTAATACAAAACTCACTAAATTTCATTAATCGCTAGTATGGAAAATAAATAAATAATAAATAAATAGATAAACTAGAATAAATTGTTAATATAACAACTATTATAACAAATAGTGAAATAGGTATTTAAGTATAATGTTATTCCCTTCGGTGATTTTTAAATTTGGTTATATTTTATAACTTTATTTTTATATATTTATGAAATCATAAGGCTAGGACTTTATAGTGTTTGTATAGTGAAGTTTATGTTCTTGTCGGGTCTGATGCAACGTAATTTTGTTCTGTGTTACAATTTATTGTGATGTTTTGAATGACAAAAAAATAAAGGAAGGAAATATTCAAAGTAGTGTGGTAAACACACTGTTAAAATGAGGGAATGTGCAAATATATAACCGACTTTACCTCAATTTTTAGATCACATAAGGAGTATATTCAGTCAAACTGTGTGCATTTTAATGTCATCAAATTATTTTTGATATAAACATGAAAAACATCTTTTAGACATATAAAACACTTAATACACTCAATTATTCTTTCTTGAAACTTTTTAGAGATATTTGTATTGTTTTGCTGACAGAATATCAATCTAAACATGCTTTATTTTAATATATATGCGAAAATGAGACCGCATTTAAAGCTAAATTGGATCTTTATCGCTTTAATTCTATATAAAGTTTAACATCAGTGTATGTTCAGTTTTATCCAGTTTCTGGTTGTGTCCCTAACACACCCTGCAGTGTTCTACACTCTATAGGATGTGCTGTCAGTCCTCTTCACGGGTTTATTCAGCTAAACATGGGTCAATCTGCGGAGTTAATCAGCATTTCGCCAAACTCGACCCCGACACTCGTGTGCGCGCACCCCTCACGCACGCGTAGCTCATCCGCGCTTATAAACTCTTCATAACGGCAATTTTAATCCTGTTTTTGAACCCTAAACGCGCTTATAACCCAACATCGCTCTCCTGAGCCTCGAGAAACCACATTATTAACAATATACTCGGATATAATGAGAGAAATAATCGCGGCCTTACATCGGTGATGCTTGTCGATCCACAACTGGACGAGAAAAGGACAGAGAGCATGCGCGGCGCACAGAACTCTGGGTACTGCGACGCACACGTGACCGTCACGTGTCTATTGAGTCAACACTACTGCTGATGCGCTTCTCTTCACACGCATGATAGAGTTACGAGGACAAGAGGACAGAATAAAACTAGCAGAAACGCGCATTTTCAGTAGCAAACACCTGAAACTGTTCATTTTCTTAGGAATATGTCGTTTAGATGGCTTTCTGCGCACTAAATTCCCTTAAATCCATTGATGTAAAGTGATTACACACACTCAGACTACTGTAACTGAGTAGTGTTCCTCAGGAGTTGTACTTTACTGAGTAGTTTTATAAATGTGGACTTTTCCTTCCCCTTGAGCACATGTTTAGTGCAGTATCGGTGCTTTTCCTCCACTACTGTCCTTCATCCTGCAGTCACTACTGTATTTCTGTCTTGTCTATGGTCATTGTCTACAGTAGAAAGATCAGTCCTGTGATTCCTGTCCAATTAAATCACACATAGAAAGTAAATCACATCATACTGAACAACCTCAAGACATGGGCGCTTTATAAACGCAGCAAACCTTTGGGAAACATTAAACATGTCCAAGAAGATGTCCAAAATCTGCACACGCAATGATCCAGAGACTGTTTATAGACTGCATGTGACTGAAAATGATGGATGTCGACTGGATGAGGACTGAAATCACCAAACAGCCTTAAACTATCACTAATGGAACCAATGAAGAATGGAAGGAAGTGCCAAATAAAAGGAAGGACCGAACAAGGAATGGAAGAAGGGATCAAAGAACCAAATAAATGAAGGAAGGACTGAACAAACTAAGGAAGGAAAGAAGGAACAAACGAACAAATGAACAAAGGACCTAATGAAGGAAGGAATAAAAATATGAAAGAATGTGCGAACAAATGAAGGGAGGAAAGAAGAAAGGACCAAACGAATGAAGGAAGAATTCAAGGAAGGACTGAACCAACTAAGGAAGGAATGAACAAACGAATGAATGAACAAAAGGACCTAATGTAGGAACAAAAATATGAACAATTGAACGAGTGAACGAAGGAAGGAGGGAACAAACGAATAATTGAAGGTTGGAAGGAGCAAATGAAAATAGGAAGATCCCTAAATACAGCACATGTTGTTTGCGCAGGGATGTGTGAACGTAACATTCTGTAAACGCATCAGCTTCTCTACAGTGTAATACTCACTGCTCACTACTCTTGAGGACTTCTAAAAGGTCTACTGTTTACTCACACTTTGAGTAATATGGTCCCACTTTATTTTAAGTGGCCTTAACTAATATGTACTTATTGTGTAAATACATGTTTTTACATTGTACTTATGTTTCATTCAATACCTGCCTGTAATTACATCTGTAATTAATTTTTTCTGTAATTACATTTGGAAATACACTGTTGACCATCCCTTACAGCTCAACCCACCCTTAACCCTACTGATATCACCAAACTTCTCCTTAAGCCCACCCCTATCCCACCTCAAGAGCACCACAAGTGTTCTCAAATGCATTATGAACACAGTAAGTACATTGTATTTATTTATTTGATGCAAGTAGATAGTAGTTAAGGACACTTCATATAAAGTGGGACCAGTAATTTTTACTAGATACCTTTACTCTACTGGCACTACATTTTTGGGTAAGTAATGGTACTTTTACTGGAGTATGATTGTTCAGTACGGTCCACCACTGCGCCTAAATCACAGTATACATTAACATTGAACAAATTAGAAACAAAAGCAAATTATAAGAGATGATTAAATATTACAAAGTACAATATTGAACAGATCATCTTGTTTCATGAGTGCCTGCAGTGTTTTATAGATGGGAGATGAACTACATTCATTCATTTCTCTTCACCTTAGTCACTTATTCATCAGTGCTCACCACAGTGGAATGAACCGCCAACTATTCCTGCATGTTTTACACAGTGGATGCCCTTCGGTGGAGTGGGGGATATTTTATTGGCACACTTTGGGTCCATTAGTAGCGATTGAGCATCGTGTGGACGCCACAGCCTACCTGAGTATTGCTGCTGACCATGTCCATCCCTTTATGACCACAGTGTCCCCATCTTCTGATGGCTACTTCCAGCAGGATAACGCTCCATGTCATAAAGCGGGAATCATCTCAGACTGGTTTCTCGAACATGACGATGAGTTCACTGTACTCAAATGTCCTCCACAGTCACCAGAGCTCAACCCAATAGAGCACCTTTGGGATGTGGTGGAACGGGAGATTGGCATCATGGATGTGCAGCCGACAAATCTGCAGCAACTGCGTGATGCTATCATGACAATATGGAGCAAAATCTCTGAGGAATATTTCCAGTAGCTTGTTGAATCTCTGCCACGAAGGAATTAAGGCGGTTCTGGAGGCAAAAGGGGTCCGACCCGGTACTAGTGAGGTGTACCTAATAAAGTGGCCGCTGAGTGTATAACCTGTCATGATCACGTTTAGAGTACAATATGGTTTAGAAATGCAGTCATAAACACTCCCACACGTTGAAGCGTTTTCCAGAGATGGGTTGCAGCTGGAAGGGCATCCGCTGCGTAAAAAAACGTGCTGGATAAGTTGGCGGTTCATTCCGCTGTGGCGACCCCAGACTAATAAAGGGACTAAGCCGAAAAGAAAATGAATGAAAGATTGAAGCGTGACAGCAAATGTGTTTTAATTGATAACACACACAAAGAAACTGCTTTATCTTTCATTAATACAGCCTATCTCCACTTCTAGTGAGAGTAGAGTGTTGTCCACTGAGTGAACACTGCACACTAATGAGGGAACACACAGATACTCTCAGAAAGTGTTCGAGATCAGCTTGATTCTTCATGCAGAATTGATTTAAGGATCGAAACTGAACGTATCTGCTGTACTTGAGAGGTTTAGCGAAGGCGGGTCAGATGTAATCGTGTACACTGAATTATAGACAACAGAACAATCACACACAGACACAGTGTAGGATGTCAATCTCTTTATTATGAAACCAAGTCAAAATAAAAAAGCGTCTTGATGTTAATCTGAAACGAAGGCGAGTTTGAGGAGGAGACGAGGAGCTCCGATCCTTCCAGACGAACACAACTAAACTCCTGCAGCACTAAAACACTCACTGAGGGAAGCCGGAGCGCAGGGAACAGAAAACACACACGACGGCTGAGGCTGAGGCGGAGGCTGGGCTGTTATGTGGGCGGTGGAGGGTAGTACTGGTTATATTGACCATACTGACCGTACTGACCCCAGGAGTTCTGAGAGCCCCACGAGTTATACTGCAGAGAGAGACACAGAGAGAGATCACATGAGACCAGATGGATCATGGAGAGTAATTACATACATGGTTAATGATGATACTCCATCATTTGGATCAGACTCACATTAGGATAATATATAAGGCTTACATTCTGCTTTTATTATTTAGTAATTGTTCATGTTGGGGCTGAATTTATTAGTTAGTTCAGTGATATTTCAATATTTCTACATACTTTAAGCAAATATTCGTCATTAAGTTTGAAATAAAGTGAGAAAAACACTTGACAGTAGTCTTGTGGCCTATCCAAGTATTAGGAGCAACACATAGTTGATGATCTGGCCTCAGCAGTGGCTCATATGAAAGGCGAAGGCCTCTAGATTACACTGATTTCACCACAGTAAATATGATCATGTGTTGATGTTGACTGATGTAATGAGGACAGTGCGGTCTGACTCTGCTTAGACTAAAGTCTCGTCACTAAACCTTCAATAATGTCCAGTGTAGAAGATAAAGTCCTGCTGCAGTGGAGACAGAATGAATATTGTGTGTGACTCCCATGAGCTTGGAGGACTGCATCCACACATCTCTGCAATGACTCCAATAACGCATTAATAAAGTCATGTGGAACGGCAGAGAAAGCGTTCAGGACTCCCAGAGTTCATCAAGAGTCTTTGGGTTCATCTTCAACGCCTCCTCCTTCATCTTACTCAATAATGTTCATGTCTGGTGACTGGGCTGGCCAATCCTGGAGCAGCTTGACCTTCTCTGCTTTCAGGAGCTTTGATGTGGAGGCTGAAGTATGAGAAGGAGCGCTATCCTGCTGGAGAATCTGCCCTCTCCTGTGGTTTGTAATGTAATGGGCAGCACAGATGTCTTGATACCTCAGGCTGTTGATGTTGCAGACACTCTGCAGATCTCTCCATACTGAATGTAGACCCCAAACCATGATGTCTCCTTCACCAAACTTGACTGATTTCTGTGAGATTCTTGGGCCCATGCGGGTTCCAGTAGGTCTTCTGCAGTATTGGTGATGATTGGGATCCAGATCAACTAATGATTCATGGGAAACACCCACCTTCTGCCACTTTCATACATGATCAACTAGAAGTCAGGTTATTATGTGTTGCTCTTAAACTATAGGATCCACCACTAGACTTCTGTCAGGGAGTGTAGATAACTTAATTTAATTGCCTTGAACTTACAGAAGAGTTCCTATATCATATTGTGAGAAGACTTTTCCATTTCACCCAGCACTAGTCCCAGTTTAATCTAAAATGATACACAGCTGAAGTCAAGATAATTCCTCAAGTGAATTTTTCTAACGTTCCCTCGGTTTAACAGCACTTCAACGTATTTTCTCTTCACCATGATGACAGCACATAATAATAGACTAGATATTCTTCAGGACCAGGGGCGCAACTGCACATTTACTGAGGGGTATGCGGGTTCACTGTTTTTTTTCTTCCCCTCATCAACATGTCATAGTTCTGAACACAACTGAAACAGTATGTAGTAAAAGTACACTACGCATGTTAAGTTACAAAGAATTACGTCTCATCCCACCCCAAATTTCATCTCGATTTCATGAAATTGTATTTCAATTTTCCTCAGTAAATGATTATAGCACATTGACATGCCTTGGTTTGTACTTTTTGCACTTTTGTTAAAACAAAAGGACAGATATGGGAGTCCTAAAGGGCAAAAAATACTTAATGCAATCACTTCACACATGCATACTATGACAGGTGTCAGGTCTGTCTTGCATGAACAATTGACAAACTATTACACCTCTTACAAAATGAAATAAAAAAGACTAAAATGTTTAGTGTAAAAATAAACCGAGACAAACTGCCTGAAATGTTTTATTTTATCAAAATGTCATAGGCAAACTTTTTATTTAACTAAATTGAATTAGTTTTGAGCAAAATAAGATACCAAAAGGCCTGATGTATCAATAAGATAGATAATAAATTTATAAAAACATGTATATGGTATAAAAATGGATCTTGATAGAGCGATTAATAAACATCTCAGTTCCAGAAAATGTGAATATTCTGACTATTTGTTTATGTGTCAGTTTTAACAGGGTTAAGAATAGTTATAATCAAGTATATAACATTTATATAGGGGAATTTTTTTAATCCAAATATTACTTTCTATCTTGTCTGAAATATATTCAGGAGGCCCACACGGAATCTGCGCGCGCAGAAATCTGTAGGTGTGTGTAAATTTATTTATTATTTTCTATAGTTTTCTTCTCTCTTCTTTCATTTTGAACATGTGACTGTAACCGAGCAACAGATCAATCAAATGGTCGACGGAGGGGTGGTGTAATTATTTACTTAATAAAATACATTATTATTTTCATATAAAATGCAGAATAAACATTTTTACCAAAAATATTTATTTATTTGTATTATTTCAAACTTTTAATAGCGATAATTTCAAAAAGGGTTTTGGCACAATGGCGCGCCCCCATGTGTGGCGCCCCTATGCGCCGCATATACTGCATAGACCCTTTTTGAGCCACTGTTCAGGACACTAGTATTCAGCTCTAAGTGACACTTAAAGGCTTGGATTCGGATATCTGCCTTCAGATCCGTCCAGGCATCTGTTTCTTATTATCCTTTTCCTCATGATGTTATTAAGATGTTTATTAGACGGAGTATTTAACTTTGACTAATCAATAAAGTTTAAATGTTTGCTTAAATGTAAGCTCTATTATCATCATCATCTGACCTGATACCAGTTGTTATAGTTGTATCCTGCGTGATTGGCCTGCATGTCCATCATCTGCCCGGACGCTGCGGACTGATCATCTGTGCGCTGACGCTTCGCATCCGACTCCTCTGAGCTAAACACACACACACACAGTCAGGCCATTTACCATGTCCAGCATATAAATCAATCACAACAGCAGATTCCCACACACAGTTTACCATCTTCAATAAAATAGTGTAATTTTAACCAAACAACGTTACCTGAAAGCAGCAACAGACACACCCACAACACAAAGGCCACACCTCTTGATATCTCTACAATGCATGCTAGACACACCCCCTTACAGCTGATTGGCTGAAGTGTGCTTTAGAACTCCTAATATCCTTACTGTAAAGCCGCCTTTCCACTGCATACGACAAGCGACAGACCGGAAGTCACTCATTTCCGATGGAGAGTAGTCCGGTAGTTCCGATCATCTCTGATGCGGAAAATTCGGATCCAATTTGAGCTGCGGATCCGTTAAAATATTTGAACTCCTGGGACTAGACCGTATGCGCCCGGAAGTGATGCATTTCAGTGTTGTCCAAGCAGGTCTCCGTGCGCACGAGATGAGAAATAGGATTTTTTTTGTTATTTTTTCTTATTAGAAGTCTATTAAAAAAACATTTCCATTCATTTTTTAATTTTTAGCGGTCTATGAGTATTCATTTATTCATTCAACCATGGTGAACACACAGAGAATAAAGGCTATTGCACTCCTTTGTTTCAGACACTGTGAGAATCCCCCATGGTGCCCAACAACACTGAAAATACTGTGCGACTGCCACAAGGGGGCGTATTCCGACAGTCCTGTCCAAATGTTGTGTGCAGTGGAAAGGCAGCTTAAGACCACACATATTTTTAACCATTCACGTATTGTCAAAAACCTGAAATGTAATTAATTTAAATGAATTATTAATGAAAAAAAAACATTATTAATAGCAAAATAAATTTAAATGTTCACTTTTTTTTTAAATAAACTGCTATATTTAATTAAATAATGATTATATTTTTAACAATTTAACAACTATTCTCAAAAAAAAAAGGCAGCAAATATTAATAAATGAAATAAGGCTATATTTGATTAGATAATGCTTATAATTGTGAAGATGTAACCCACCCGTTCTCCGCTTTCCTCTTGAAGGACTCCTGCTCTGCCAGCAGCCTCTGGTGCTGCTCGTACGCCGCCATCAGCCTGAAACACAGATATATCAGCATTATAATGACAGTAAAAAATCTTATTTTTACATCTATAACAACAACAAATGTGTGTTATTTTAGGAATGGGCGATCTGCACTTCATTATTTCTGGACTGACACTGTTTCAATTTTTTATAATGCATGTGAAGCTGCTTTGACACAATCTACATTGTAAAAGCGCTATACAAATAAAGATGAATTTCATAATAGTTTCTGGTATTTACTGCGATCATAATTTATACTGAGGCTAAAGAGTCCAGCCTCTTCAAAAAAAAAAAAACTGGAAAGTATTAAATGTTTGTTATTTTTATATTTGACAAATAAGGACAGTGGGCAGAGCTCACGACCTCAAACATAGTGTAATGTTATTTTTGCTTCATTCACACTGGACACTAGAGGGCGTCCTCATGCAAGGTGAAGTGAAACTGCAATGCAAGTGAAACGGTCCTTTTAAAACTATATGATATGATAACACCTAAATATCTATAAATGAACTGCCCCTTTAAGACTCTGGAACACAATACTTGAGATTTTAACATCTAAAATTCAAAATGTAGGGTGAACTGTCCCTTTAAGACTATATAAAAGCTGAGTGAACAGCAATTCATAATGCCTGAAATGCAGAGTTTGATGCTGTATGTCTAAGTGCTGCTCGTACGTGTTGATGTCGCTGCCGAAGTCCTCCAGGAAGTCCACCTTGCGCTGAGAGAAAGTGATGCGCGACTCCAGAGCCATGGAGCTGCCGAGCGCGCGGTCGAAACAGGCGATGATTTCAGTTTCGTTCTGCTGCACGTCTCCGCTGTACTCCAGCTCCAGCAGATTCAGGTACAGCTTCGGGTTCGTCTGCGCAGAGAAATGAGGAATTTCAGAATACGCTCAAAGTGATCACACATCTTACACTAGCGATGTGGTGCTTCCTTTAGTCACACCAATTTACTGAACTCAGACTTCAATATATGGATATATGGATATGATACAAAGTTTATCAAGACCAGTTCAGGTTTAAAACTGTTGCCACAATCACACCCCCGCAGCTACAGTCGCCCAAACCCGTTGCTACAGTCGCCCAAACCCGTTGCT
>CAIGQQ010030696.1:493351-507666 GCA_903798035.1 Danio albolineatus
TGTTACAGTCGTCAAACCCGTAGCTACAGTCGCCAACCCTCTAGTTAGTCATCAACACCATTGTTAGTCTTCAACCCTGTAGCTACAGTCATCAAACTAGTAGCTACAGTTGTCAATGCAAGTAGCTAGATTCGTCAACCCCCTAGCTACAGTAGTCAACCCTGTAGATTGTTGCGCCTCAAAATACGATGTTTCTGCTCAGCTTTAGTTAGTTTGCTGTGAGCGCACCTCGTCTTTCTCCACGGCCTCCAGCAGCACCTTCTTGGCCCTGCCGATGCTCTTCTGCACTTTGACCAGCTGTCGGGCCAGTTTGACGCTGTAGAAGGAGGACTCGCTGCTGTTCCTCCCGTTGGCAATGGCGTCCTGCAGAAGAGCCTCCGCCTCCTCCATGTTCCCATGCCGGCGTTCCAGACTGACCCGTCTCAGACGCACCATCGCCAGACCCGGCACCGAAACCTCCACCGCCTTCAGGATGTCACGCGCCTCCTCGATGCTGCCTGTGCAAACACGCACACAATGAAGTCAGTGTGAAATCTACGTTTACATTGCTAACAGTGTCAGGGGAGGGAATGAGGGAAGGTTTTGCATAATGATGGGAGTTTCCATTTGTGCACGCGCTCATTTTCAAACAAGTGACGCACACACACACAGACGCAGGGGAGACTGTCTACATGGACATCAGTCATCTAATTATTAGCCAAATTATTAATTTGTCGACTTTAACGGCAGTTTGGCACTTATACTTTAACGCAGGAACATTTCCTGCATGTCCCCCGTGACAAACCAGATGTGAGAAACTATTAAGAGTGTTGTTTTAATGGAGTGTTTGATACCGCGCGGCGTAAGGGAAAAATAAAAACCCTCCGCAGACTATCCTGTCACAAAATGCGGCGAAAATTCTACACAAAAGCAATAGTTTGACTGCAGTGTTTACATGTTTACACTCTGAGAGCAGAATGTACAGCGGATCTTTCAGTCTTTAATATTGTACGGATATTAACGTGCTGTAAACTCCGTAACAGTTCATCATTTGGACAAAGGTCTGTCTTTAAACACTGACAGTTACGAACTCTACGAGCTACTAACTAACTACGAACTAACTTCACCATCTGAATAAACAAACAAAGAGCACTGACCGCTTACCAAATCTGTAGAGCAGGACAATCCACATAAACTGGAGCGGCGTCTGTTTTAAACCATTTCCAGATGCGGAAAGCTCTCGGGTGAAAAAATAGTTTCTTACAGACGCATTTCTGCTGCGCGCGCGCGTGTGAGTCCAGCTGCGCTCTCATAGCAGAAATGAAGACAAAACCTTCACTGCAGCTGCAGCACATAAACACAACACTGGCGACCTGTGTCTTCTTCCACTTGTTTTGGAAGCACAACGTGGCGTCCCTGCCGTCTGGACACTGCAACACGTACACACAGTCTTCGAAGCTCTCGTGCATATTAATGAGTTGCACCGCATTCACAAAAGAGCGCGCTGATTGGTTTGAACAAAGGCTATCTCATGAATTAATGCCGCACGCTCAGAGACGTTACGATGCACTCGCCAGTACAGGCGTCCACTGTGCTCGCTGGAGGATATGCTTAGATCACATAGGCGTGACGCAGCTTCAAAAATTCGTTTCAAACCGGAAGAACGAATTTGCTGGAAATAACGCAAAAACAACCAATTTTCACTTTTTAGTCACTTATACGTGTCCTAATAGTGTTTATAGCAGCATGGGACACATATATGACTGTCAACAGCTCAAAACATGTGTTTTGGTGTTTCGTGGCCCTTTAAATTCAACAAATGGATCATCAAAATAAAGTGTGACCGAACATTTTTTGTTGGTCACAGAAATTGTGGTAAAAAAAAAAACCATACATTTTTTTCTTATTTTGCTTATACCAGACTCTTATTTTGAAATGCGGCGTGACAACAGTTCCAATTAGTTCATGGTAACTTAACCTTTCATCACCCTAACCGCTGCTTACAGTCGTCATGTTCACTTGGTAATATTTCTATAATTTGACACAATTTGTTAAATGACAGCAATAAAATAGTTCATTTGTAAGTCTTGGTGATTTTCTTATGATTTATCTGCCACTACTTGTGCATGTTAAAAAATAACTACAAATTAATTAGAATTATCAGAAATATAGTTGCTAAAAATTACGGTCGCGGCTTGATGACCATGTAAAAATGTGGGTCCCATGGCCAAACCAGTTGAGAACCACTGCTTTAGTCTCTGGAAGTGCCTTGAAAACACATGCAAATGATAACCTTTCACTCTGTTATTGGTTATACTTTGCAAAGACTCCAAATCGTATGTGTTCTTGACTGCTGTGCTGATCAACTGTAATCCCAACTTAACCCTGATATCCTGCGATGTGACTCTCATGATATCAATGCTGAAGTGTAAAACCAGAGAGAATAATGATCTGAGGTATAATTACCCTGCTGCTCCTCAAAGGCGGCCCAGAGCAGGTGAACGCTGGGTTTTTTGGGCAGGTGAACGGTGCAGGCCTTCTTGTAGATGTGGCGAACCGCTTCAGTGCTGTAGCTCTCCAGATACTTGGCGTACTATAGAAAACAAGCAGGAGAGAAAAGCCGAGAGAGATGGAGAGAGGAGGAAAAAGAGGACGAGAGACAGAGTAAAGGCAGAGACATACAGAGAAAGAGGAGAGAAATGGAGAGAGGGAATAACAGAAAGAAAAAAAGAGAGAGCACACAGAAATTGAACCTTCATTTCACATCCCCGCCACTGCTGAATTTCCATTGACAAGATCGTTTTGAGAATTTCTGTGTTAAACCCATCAGCACCTTCATGGAACCAATAAGATAAGATTCTGTAAGGTAGAAGGAGACGGAGAGGTGCAACGTAGTTGGCAAATGCTGCAGTCAAATCTTGTGTGGCAAGCAGGCCATCCCCTAATATAACAGATACAGTCAAATATCAACGTTACACGCAAAGAGTGCAGCAAGTTTTACTGTGGAAGTGATGAATTCGTTGATGGGGAAGCATAGGGTGGACAGAGGGCATGGCGGAGGGCGCGCGGCAGCAGGAAAGCCCGTTTACCTTGATCCAGAACTCCTCGTAGAGCGCGCAGGCGATCAGACAGCGCTCGAACAGCACCACCACACGCTCCGGCGTCCCGTTCTCCAGCTCAAAGTCCAGGTACTCCCGCCAGTTGTTCAGCTGCGTCTTCTCCAGCGCTTTGACGTGGAAATACGGACGCTTGATCTGCACAAACAATGCAGGGCGAGGTTATTTACAAAGCACACTTCAGTTTAACCCTTATGTGCTGTTGGGTCGTTTTCATACACTCTGGGCTGATTTTGAGTGTATAGTTGGCTACAACTTAAGCCTGTTTCACACCGTAAGCGCAAACAGTGTGAGCAGTGCATGTTTTATCAGTGTCCATGTTAACAGATTAGAGCTTTCGTACTGCATGCAGAAGCACCGTAGGCATCGCTGAAGCAGCAGTGCTGCGATAGTTTCAGCGCTGGGTCTATTTTCGCAGCGCTGCTCACGCTCAACTAAAGTGACATTGCATTGATAACGACTAAAACACATTTAATTACAGTAAAAAGTAGCAATTTTACCCAATAAATGCATCAATAATATCCACTGATCTTTATATATTCAATCAAATGAACTGAAACGATTAAAAACAGCAAAAAATATTTATTTGGGCCTGAACTACAAAACCAAGTTAAGCAATTTTAGTATTAGTTGCACTAGTTTGATCATGTACAAATATCATCATAACTATATTGCATGAATATTAGGGATGCTCCGATCGATCGGCCGAAGATCGGTATCGGCCGATAATCACATTTTATGACTCGATCGGTACTCGCTAACTTGGCCGATCTTACGAACCGATCACAATTAATTTAATTAAATCTAATGAATTGCATCAAACTACTTAAATTTGTTCATTTATATAGGTTTTTAAAAAAATTGTTTGTTTTGTTTTTATTTTGTCCTGCTCAGGCTTGTATTGGATAATGTTTAAGTTAAATCCGACTTCTCCATTTTAGGAGATGAAAGTTTATTTTGTCCTTCACCGTTCACTACTGGACAATGTTTAAATAAACCTTGTGGGTTGCATCAGCCTGCTCATTTTTTTTTATTATTTTTGTCTCTAATTCAGTATCCTGATGTGCATAGTGTTATGCATTAACCCCATTGTAAAAGCATATTAAAATATTCACTGTATAGTAAATACTTATTTGTGATTATTTAGTACTCTGTAAAACAATAGTTTTATTACATAGTGTTAAAATGTAACAAAAATATAACAAAGGCAACAACAATAGTATTACTTTATCTGAAAAAAAGTTAATGGTGATCAGAGAGCTTACCTATCAGTTATAGAAACTTGAAGCATCAGAATCGGCATTGGTATCGACCGATCAGCATGACAAAAAAAAAATAAAATAAAAAAAAAAATCGGTACTCTGTAACGGTGGCAAAAATCCTGATCGGAGCATCCCTAATGAATATTATTATAACTACAGGCCTACATTATGCTGACAATCAAAAACAAAAGGACATGATATGTATCCTGAAGTATAAGCAGACCTCAGGAACTATATCATTTGTAAAATAAAGACTTGCAGGTTAAGAAAACAGCATAGGAGGCCTTGGTGTAGAAGCAAAATGAAAAAGTGTATAGATAGATAGGTAACTAGATAGAATAGACAGATTGATCTGTGCAGCAGCTGCCAATGAGCTGAGCGCTGCAGACGCAGTCGGTGTGAAAGGCAAACGCCTGCCTGCTGCTTCTGCTCTCCATACATGCTGCTCACGCTAGTGGTGTGAAACAGGCGTTACTTTGTTTCAGCAAAAGTGATGATATTTAGAGGCTAATCTTATTCTCACACATATTTGAAGAGTTCACACTTAGATAATGCTTGACTATTTGTTTTCCAAAGTGAAGATGAGAAATGAAATTTAGGCTGGATATTTATATTAAATTTGGAATGATCCGATTGGCTAGTTAGTGATTGGTGATAGGGATCAGCTGTAGTCAATCCCATCACAAGCTCCTCTCAAAATCTGTTTGTGAAACTTCACTTTGGGAAAAATATTTGAAAAATTATTTTAAAAAAAAATAATATATATTTTTTAAAAACTCAATACACTTTGGGGAAACTTACACTTGGTGCTGTTTATGCCCCATTGACTTCCATAATAATCAGATTTTTTATTTCAAAGCCATGACAGCATAAAATCATGCCTTCAGCCAGCAAGTAACAGTCCAGATGTTACACATGAGCGTATTGTTGGGGTATTTCTGTGCTGCTGCGTTTGTGTGTCTCTTTCTCTCTCTCTCTCGCCCTGTTCTACTCCTGTTTCCAGATCACCCCGCAAACTGAAAATGTCAACTTTAAGGTGCTCTCCACCTTTCTTCTCTCCCCTCCTTGTTGTGACTGTCACACATATTTATCTTTGTATGCCAACGCTGTAAGCGAACGCTGTAGGGGCTGAGTGCCATTAACTTTTACGTTTTCTCCTGTTTTTGGTTTAGTTAAGGAGTGAGGGTAGTATTTATAATTTATTTTTCTGCATTTCTTTTGGTTCATTAGGAAAGTTATCTCCTGGATGGAGTTAGTTAATGTTTTGTTTATTATTTTTGCTTTGCTCAGCCCTGAAGCTATTTATGTTTGCGCTCCTTTTTGTTTTCCTTGTAAATACGTTTTTCACTTTCTCACAATAAAAGAACCTTTAAGGTCATTTAAATCAACACCTGCTAACAGTTTATTTATTTATTTTCTTTAACTTTTACGTTCAACCCCAGCCCTAGACATTTGGGGTCATAACATAAATCGGGGGCTCGTGTTTTGGTTTGTGAGAAAAAAAGGAAATAGTTTTTGTATTTTACTGTTTGCAGAAATTGACTGTGTGGATTTATCAGCTGTTTCAACCAACTTTGTGACTGCATGTGGGTGGTAAGTCAATTTATCTGTTCTCTTGTGGTGTGGGAAAGATAGTTCGGTTGGATTATGGAGTTTGACCTGATTTCTTTTACACTGGCTCCGAACGCGGAACAATTAAATCGCTGACGCAAAGATGATTTACTTAAAATTGCTCAATTTTTCAAAATTGCTGGTCACAGAATGAGTCTAAAAAAGCGCTTAAAAAGCATCTGCATGAATGAATTGGTTTTGCAACAATTCCTAATTACAAATATAACTATAAATAATGTATAAACAAATATAACTATAATAATGTAGATAAGTGTAGGCTGCTATTAGAGCTCAGTGTTGTGTGGCTAATAGTTGGCCAGCAGCAGTGTAATAATCAGTATAATGCACATCCTGCTGGTTGTTATTGCAGTATAACCCCTTCAGTCTGACACAACATCTACTTTATCCTGCATTGACCACCGGCGGTGTGCGCATTACCCCTTATTGACCAGCAGAAACACTCACCCCCTCCTCGAAGGCCCATCGCTTGCTGACTTCGTGCTCGTTGTGGTTGAACATCTCCTGGCGCGTCTCGATCACTTTGTGCCGCATGTTCTCGATCTCCGTCACTCTCTGGAGGGCGAAATAAACATTCCTGAGCATCGCCTTCAACGGCGCAGCGCAAACATGTTATCTCGTCTGATGTCCAGCTACGCAAAAGGTCTACGTCACCATGAGTTTGACAGAAACAGTACGGTTTGCACACCCAGTGAATCGGCTGCGGCGGTGGGTGCTGGGAGGGGCGGTGCCATTTCGTCACGAGACCCCCGTCCCGCTTTTAGCCCCTGATTGGATGCCAACCTGGACCCTCAGGTTTTCATTGGCTGCTAACGGAAAGACACCTCTTCAAACCTGCACACGTTTTGCTTGTCTCCAGGATCAGACGCCCCTGCCTACCTGTGCCACGTCTGAAACCCCACAGATGCAGACGGCGCTCTTACCTTCGCAGGGTCTGGCAGGTCCTCGGTGCCCGGCGGCAGTTCTTCACCAGGAGCTTCAGTCTCTGCGTCCTCGTCTCCGCTGGGTTTGTTCGCATTCGCCAGCTCCACTCGCAGCGGCACGAACTCCTCCTCTGACAGGAAGTGCTTCGGGTTGTTGCTCTGCACGTGGTCTTTGAACCTAAACAAGAAGCCAATATGACATTGTGATATGAATACAGTGACGTATCTCTCCACGTGTGCTCGGTGTTGGACACTCACTTCTGGAAATGCTGTGAGTAGAGCTGTGTGGGAATGCAGAGCAGACGGTCGTAGATGGCGGTGACGTTGGCCAGCTTCCCCTGCTCCGTCTCCCATGCGATGTAAGCCTCCCACAGACGGTCCGAGCGGAAATCTGTCCCGCAGGCCAGAACCGCATGCTCATAGGACCTGAAGGAAAACAAGCAAACAGCTCATCTTATTAGGAGTGTGTCGTTAGATTCGTTAGATGCGTTTATATTTTATTATTGTAATGTATTACTAGGCGGCTGCCCTGTTGGCCCGATTAACAAACTTCAGCTAGTTCAGCATGCAGCTGCTAGAGTGCTTTCTAGAACAAAGAAATATGATCATATTACTCCAGTTCTTTCAGCATTGCACTGGCTCCCTATTAAATATCATATACATTTTAAAATTTTACTGACTACCTACAAAGCCCTGAACGGCTGAGCTGCCCAGTGTTTGAGGGAGCACCTGGTGTATTATAGCCCATCACGTCCGCTACGCTCAATTAATTCTGGACAATTGATTATTCTCAAAATATCAGCATCAACTGTAGACGGTAGATCTTTCACATATCTGCAGCTAAACTCTGGAACAGCCTTCCTAGCACAGTTGGGGAAGCAGACACACTCTGTCAGTGTAAACTAGATTAAAGACACATCTCTCTGCATTAGCATACACATAAAACACAAATGCTGGAATCCAAATCCTCTAAAGGATTGTTAGCCTGCATTATTTAGGGCAACCGGAGCGGGGAACACTTCCCAGAAGACATTATAATTTGAACGGCATCTGCGCTTGTTAGTTTGTTTTTTTATTATTCCCAAGGTTTCCATAACCCTGGACCAGGCCGTATCCTGAGGAGTGGATTGCATGAGACCGATCCCTGTAAGACCTCAGTTACAGACGAGTCCTCGCATTGTTCCTGAAGGGCCAGCCTGTTCACCAGCCAGTGACCCACCTGTGGTCTCTCCGTGATGGACGTCCAGCGTTCTCCGGCGTCTATTAAACTAATATTAAACTACACAGAACTGAACTAAACTGAACTCCAACACTGAAAACTGGACTGACACTGTTTCAGTTTTTTATATTGCATGTGAAGCTGCTTTGACACAATCTACATTGTAGAAGCGCTATACAAATAAAGATGAATTGAATTGAATTTCTTTCTATGTTGAATCCTTGTATTTTAGTGCATGTTTGATCTTCTCTGTTCATTCAGCGATGTGGGTTTTAGAAAACTGCATTATAAATAGGGTTGGGTACTGTTTGAGGTTATTTCGATACTAAATCGATGCTTCTGAAACGACACCAGTGCCTGAAACGATACTTTTGAGCCACAAAATGATGGTTGGATGATTCTAGACCAGTGGTTCTCAAACTGTGGTACGTCTTTCTTGTAGTGGTACGCGGAAGAATCGCTGAATAATAAAAAAATAAAATGAACACTTTTTTTTAACCCTTTGACGCGTACGATAACACGCACATCAGAAAGCATTGGCTGTTCCCTGAAGCGTATGATTACACCGTTGTGCCAAAATGTTTACTTTAGTGCAGTGGTTCCCAACCTTTTTCACAGAACATAGACTCAAGTAACTTTGCCATGCTTGAAGCTTAAAGGTATTAAAGTTACTCTCTGCGAGCACAGACGGAGGGACTGCGAACTGTACCCGAGTCTGCTTGAAAACAGTGGTCAGTGTGCGGTTAACGCGAATCTCATGTGATCTCATTCGCACCAAATCACGCAAATACTGCACGTATGAATTGGTCAAGCACTGTATATATGCATTTAATCACTCGCTTTTCTGACATACATAGGCCTACTCTAAATGACGAGCAGTAAGCAGATCTAATTTCTAATTTAAATGTGTAATTCCAAATCATATTAAAATACAAGTTAATGTTTAGATTTCAAAGACATGCAAATATGCCATATGTACATACAATATATATATCTCGAAATGTATTAAAAATGTGTATAGATATTTATGTGACAGCCATTATTCATCTGGTCCAAGCAACATTTCCAGGTTTGCAGTTTTCTTTTCACTTTTTTTAAGAACAGTGCCTTTTTGAACTAACTTCTAAAAGCACATTTTAATTTAAACTGTATAGTTTTTTGTTGTTGTCTGCAAGCACAGTTAATGTTCAAACTATTTATAATGTTTAAAGTGGCTGACAATAATACATGTTTTTAATAACTTAATCTGCCTCGTTTTTTAACTGTGCAGTGCTGTCGCTGCTTAATTAGGCCTACTACACTACTGTATTTCAATACCGGTCATTATGGTGGTACTTGAAGAGACAATTTTTTTCTGAGGTGGTACTTGGTGAAAAAAGTTTGAGAACCACTGCTCTAGACAAATCTTTTAATTGACAAAAAATGTCTTTAATCATTTTAATTGAACAACATAAATGGATCAGTTCATAATTTATATAGTTAAATTGAATTGCATTAATATATTTATGTTGATCATATGTTTGTTAGCATGAATGCTAGATTTGCATTATGCAATTAACATTACATTAGCTTACTGCTAACCTGTGGAAAGGCTTCATCAATATAAGGGAACAGCTGTTCTCTAGGGTTGGGGCTCGGGACTACATCTACATGGACATCAGTGATCTAATGATCTGCCTTAATCTGAATAAGACAGTAATATGATGGTGTTTACAGGAGTTAACATCAGCTGATTTATATATGCTCAATCAAATGAACTTAAACCATTAAAAACAGCAACAAATATTAATTTAGGGCCGAACTACAAAACCAAATGTAAAACCAGCGTAGATTCACACCCTATAATCTAGTTCCAAATTAACAAGTTATATTCTTTGGTTTAATAATCTAATTTCATTCAAAACTCTAGCTAGGGTGTGACAGACCTTTAAACCTCTGGCTTCCTGAGCACTTGCTGTGCCAAAGTGATGCAAATGCTAAAGGCATGGTCTCAACGACTCTTCCTTTGTGTCTGGGTGATACTTTCAAGCTGGTCAGGGAAGGTGAAACCTCAGGATCTATTCAAGACCCTAAAGCAAGATCTTTAAAGGGCCACGAAACACCAAAACACATTTTTTGAGCTGTTGACAGTCATATGTGTCCCACGCTGCTATAAACACTATTAGGACACATATAATTGACTAAAAAGTGAAAATTGGTTGTTTTTGCGTTATTTCCAGCAAATTCGTTCTTCCGGTTTGAAACGAATTTTTGAGGCTGCGTCACGCCGATGAGATCCATGCGTATTCTCCCGCGTGGTGACTATGGGTCTGTCCCGGCGTGAACAAATTGACGTCAGTGAGCGTGCAGCATTAATTCATGACAAAGCCTTTGTTCAAGCCAATCAGCGCGCTCTGCTGGGTTTGCGGTGCAACTCATTAATATGCTTGAGAGCTTCGAAGACTGTGTGTACGCGTTGCAGTGTCCAGACGGCAGAGATGCCACGTTGTGCTTCCAAAACAAGTGGAAGGAGACGCAGGTCGCCAGTGTTGTGTTTATGTGCTGCAGCTATAGTAGTGAAGGTTTAGTCTTGGCAGCTGGACACACACGCGCGCTGCAGAAATGCGTCTGTAAGAAACTATTTTTTCGCCCGAGAGCTTTCCGCATCTGGAAATGGTTGTCACTCGTCTCCTTATAAAACAGACACCGCTCCAGTTTATGTGGATTGTCTACAGATATGGTAAGCGATCAGTGCTCTTTGTTTGTTTATTCAGTTCGTAGTTAGTTAGTAGTTGGTAGAGTTCGTAACTCTGTCAGTGTTTAAAGACAGACCTTTGTCAAAATGATGAACTGTAACTGAGTTTACAGCACGTTAATATCTGTACAATATTAAAGACTGAAAGATCCGCTGTACATTCTGCTCTCCGAGTGTAAACACTGCAGTCAAACTATTGCTTTTGTGTAGAATTTTCGCCGCATTTTGTGACAGGATAGTCTGCGGAGGGATTTTATTTCTCCCTTACGCCGCGCGGTATCAAACACTCCATTAAAAGAACACTCTTAATAGTTTCTCACATCTAGTTTGTCACGGGGGACATGCAGGAAATGTTCCTGGATTAAAGTATAAGTGCCAAACTGCCATTAAAGTCAACAAATTAATAATTTGGCTAATAATTAGATTAGTGATGTCACTTCACACAGTCACTTCTTTCTCCACTGCGTCTGTTTGTGTGTGTGCGTCGTTTTTTTGAAACTGAGCGCGTGCACAAATGGAAACTCCCATCTATATGCAAAACCTTCCCTTATTCCCTCCCCTGACACTCCCACCTAAACAGAGCTGGACACACCCACTTTCCTGAGCTTTTCCAGACTTTAGGTGTGAACACACCCAGCTGAGCCAGGGGGGTTTCGTGTCCCTTTAACTAAACTAGTCATGCCTGTTTTCTATGGCCCCATTTACACTAGTGCGTTTTAGTTTTTAAACAGCGTTTTAGCATGGAATCGATCCGCGTCAACACTAGCGTTTCACCCAGCGTTTCTGAACATATCTCCGTCCACACTACTCCACCACAAACGTATGTCACGTGACCATTGGCGCACTCTGGGCATGCGCGTTCAAGTATAAACAGGAAGCACGTGTCTCGCTCGGCATTCTAAATAAGGCTTACGCCACTTGAAACGCGAGCGATTAGCGAGTGCTGGAACAGTAGCTGTAAACGCGAGCGATTAGCGAGTGCTGGAACAGTAGCTGTAAACGCGAGCGATTAGCGAGTGCTGGAACAGTAGCTTGCCTCTTGTGAATATCTGCAGCTGTTGTAGTAAAGGCAGAGTTTAACTGCACAATGGTGCCTAAAACGGACAATAGTGCAAACAACGCTCCCATTTCTGTGTCCATGTTGTTGTTTACAGTGAAGGCTGGTCTGCCGTCTGCCGGTGGCGTTATTATAGTCATGTGATAGGGGCTTGACGAATAAGGGAAGGATACGCAATGACCCAAAAGCCCCAATGGAGTAGTGAATCTCAGCATCACGCCTCCGTGTTCAGACGTCTCCGTTTCCCCCATCCACACTGAGACGGAGCAGCAGCACTTTAGAATGAACACGGCCTCTCCAGCGCTTACAAAACACTCCGTTTTCAGCGCTCCAAAACTCCGGCGTAGTGTGGACGGATGGCGTAACCGTAGCAGAACTTATGCGCTTTAAAATCAAAACGCATTAGTGTAAACAGGGCCTAAATCTCCACCTACAAACATTGCCTCCTCCTAAAACACATAACAGACTTGCGATAAACTTGCAGACTTGTAAGAGACTCCTGTAGGCTCTTGCGGACTAGAGGACTTCTTGAAGACGCTGTATGACAGCAGACTACCCAAATAAATCCTGCTTGTTTCGAGTCTCCTGGACTGGGTTCTCCCTCATTATTTCTCCAATACAGGTTAAGTGCAATTCAAGCATCAATATCAGAAGTGAATAAACAGATTTACCCCACCAGCAAATATTAATCTAAGCAAACGAAACAGACACCAACTATAAAAGCAGACACTTAGGCGTTATAACCCAGTCACTATTAACTAAATCTGAGGTATATCCTCAAGAGAAATGTAAAATATATGCAGACCTGTAGCTCTGACAAGAACATGTGTTTCAAATGACTGAAAAACAGCAGAATATGGATCACGAGTGCCCACAGTATACAGCTGCTGATCATTGCAACAGCTACAGACAGCACTGTGGAGCACACTGATGACGTCCAGCCCTCTTTAAAAACTCATCAAGACTATTGTGGAAATAATTGGTTATATCATGAGGAATAATGATAAAAAAATACATGCAAGTCATGCTGGCAAACTGAAAAATAAAAATATCACATGAATCCAGTGCTAGTATGAGAGTTTTTGTGTTGAAAATATTTGGAAAACAACATTTCCCAGTGATGGGTTGCAGCTGGAAGGGCATCCGCTGTGTAAAACAAATGCTGGAACAGTTGGTGGTTCATTCCGCTGTGGCGACCCCAGATTAGTAAAGGGACTAAGCCGAAAAGAAAATGAATGAATAGTGGACAACAATTGCTAAATTGACTGATTAGATAGATTACAGTCAGCAGATCAATAGTGTGTTCAGATGCACACTGAGACTGACACCTGCTGGACACAAGAGATGATGACAAGCAGAATGTAAACATAACTGAATATTATTACGCATCTGTGTGGACACAAACATCAATGTATTTATCGTGCTTGGTGAGAACTGTCCCTTTAAGACTTGCCATGTAAAGGGGCAGCCTTCATGTGAATGTAATCTGCAGCTTTAGTGCACTCACGCTCTGATGCGGCTCTCGGCCTCTCCATCACTGGTGTCTTGATTCTCTCTCAGGAAAGTGATGTAATGAAGCCACAGGTCGACGCTCAGAGGAATGGCCTGCAGACCTCGACGGTACACCTGTCAATCAAATACATATATTGTTATAAAGTTGTTATAATAATAATAATAAAGATGTCATTTAATAAAAATACATTAAAAGTTTTATATAAACTCCATTTATTTGCAATCATTACGGATTCAACAGGGAGGAGAGGACTTACCATCACAGCCCTATACAACAGTTTAACATACAAGCTCATATGGGGTTACATTTAGTCACAATTTCCATAAAAAGACTAAGCAAACATAATTTAAAATGTGACTATTAAGGAAAACATTTTCTCTCAGTCCTGAAGGCTGTAATTCTCACCTCATCGGCCATCTGAATGTAGCCGTGTTTCTTCTCGATGTCTGCATATTTCTTCCAGTAGCCGTAACAGTAGGGATAGTGCAGGAAAAATGCATCAAACGCTTTTCTGGAGCCCAAAAGGTGGTTCTGAAACAAAAGAAAAAGCTCACCGATCAATGTCTGCTCTGCACGTGATGCTTGAGTATTTATTATGTCTATCTGATCGTATAAACACAAAACGTTTACAAACATACAATACTAATGTTTGTAATGTAACTAATGTTAATGTTTATAAAATATTAAAAATAAAAAAAATAATCTAAAACTACTACGTAAAATGCTTTGTAATAATTATGTATAAAAGTAGCTTAAGACTTTAAATTTAACTATATAACTTGCATTATACTGATAAAATAACCACATTTATTGACAGTAAAAATGTATTGACAATGAACAAGTTGAGACGTCATTTTTACAGTGTTGCCGCGACAACACAGTA
>CAIGQQ010030696.1:507676-520490 GCA_903798035.1 Danio albolineatus
AACAGTAGCGCTATTAAAGCCGCAGAAACAAGTTGAGACGTCATTTTAACAGCGTTGCTACGACAACACAGTTGCGTTATTTAAGCAGCAGGGACATGCGTATTTAAGCAGAAAATGGGCTATATGCATAACTTTTAATTCTGAATAGGAAAGGCAAGTTTATTTATAAATACACAGTGGCAATTCAAAGTGCTTTACATAAGCAGAAATAAAAATTGAAGTATAAGAAAATAAAATCAAATAATAAAAAAACGGAAAAAAACAGATTTAAATGAGTTAAGACAAGTTATAAAGGAATGAAAGGAAAGAAAGACGCAATAGTGCGATCTGTCGGACGTAGCACAGTGCTCATTCAGTAAAGGCACAGCTAAACAGATGTGTTTTAAGTCTTGATGTGAATGTGCCTAATGTTGGAGCACATCTGATCATTTCTGGAAGCTGATTCCAGCAGCGGGGGGCATAATAGCTGAAAGCAGATTCACCCTGCTTTGAATAAACTCGTTCAGTCGCTTCCAATGAACTGTTACGCCATTATAAACTTGCTGTGTTTAGGATGCGATTTGTTTAAAATCAATGATTTTGCGCTGCTAGATTGAACCATGATTAAAAAAAGGATTTTTTTTACACCAGACAAGAAGCATTGCATTAAATTGCATTGTTCTGCAGCACGTCTTTAAAATATGGATATGTATTTTACACCAATATTTTCAATGGAGTTTCTGTGCTCGCCAGCTGCTCCTGACGGCGCTTTAATCTCGGTTTATGCTTAAATAACTAAATTAAAGCTGAGGTGCATTTAACTGATTATATTTTAATTAAATTACATTATCGATGCTGTAAGAGGAATCTTATGACATTGATAATGGTCACATAAAGCTTTCACCTAAAGTTTATTGGTAGCTGAAAAACACATGCATATAGCACAGAGCGATTATGAACTTTCACCATAGTGCGCGTAAGCTAGTCAATGTTTTGCTCCAATGCTTGTGCTTTAGTCAGCACAGCCAAAACCACTGCAATTAATGAGTTTCATAGAGCAGAGCTTTCCTGTGGTGTGAAGGAGCATTTATAGCAGCAAAGGCAGATTTAGTCATCTACACGTATCCCGGACGAGCCCCCAATTTTGTGTTCGACTCATTTGATCGCAACATAAGACACATTAAAAACCAAAATATAATGATTCATTATAAATGATACTAATATAACAATAAGTCACAGCAACAGATGGCTAGGGATAATAGAGAAAATAAAAGAATATAAGATATAAATAACAACAAACCTTTAAATCTATGATACAAGGAATGCAAAACAAACCCAAAAGGTTAGAGTCAACCTGATTGTATGTATTGACATGAGGACTCCCGAGTAACACAGTGACCTCACCTATCTAACACAAAAACTCTTATGCAAACACACATTTAACACATGAATAATCAGTATGGAGTTATCCAATCAGGATCTGCCACATTCTCCAATGAGGTCTGGAGGAGACTTGGGGGGGGGTCACAGCCCCACATTACGCATAAACAGCAGTCATGAATTCTCTGTACAGCTTCTTGTTTTGCTTGTTTGTTTAAATCAGGGGTGTCAAACCTGCAGTTTTAGTTCCAACCCTGCTTCAACACTTACCTGGAGGTTCAAAAAAAAACCTGAAGGACTTGATTAGCTTGATCAGGTTTGTTTAATTAGGGTTAAAGCTAAACTGTGCAGAGCTGCGGCCCTCCAGCAACTGAGTTTGACACCTGTGCTTTAAAGCCATGCCAGCTTCTATGCCCATTTGCATGGTGAGAAAATGTATACTCGGTAAGTGTAAATAAGTATATACAGATATAGATTATATTAAGGTAGGAGTTACCAATTATTTTTGATAAACTACAAAACTGTATTTAATAATAACAAAACTTAAATATTTTATTTAGCACCTTTAAAAGTAGCATCTCAAAGTGCTTTACAGAAAAACACAAGTAAAAGACACATGACAAAAACAAAGCAATTACAATAAAAACAAAGAAATATTCAAAGTCATATTATATTATAACACTTGATTCAACTAATATTGCTAAGAAATTAATTCCTCACAAAGTTAAATCAAACTTAATCCAATAAAACACGCTTTATAGTTTAAGTGCTTTTACAAATAGAGCATGTGGAGGATTTTCTCTAACTATTAATGTAATGTGAGCTGATCGCGTGTTGTTTGTTTACTACCAAGAACGCGCGCGTGCACACCAATGATGCCTACTTCAGTCAACAGAACCTGCATAGGTTGTGAATAACAGCTAATAAAGTTGTAAATAACGTTCAGTTTGCTGCACAGAGCGATTGTTTAAGGGCCGTGAGGGATGCAGGGTCTGCATGTGTGTGTTTTTTCTCAGTGACGGCAGTCATGAGCCACACTCGGAAGTGAAAGAGAAACAGGCGCGGACATTTAAACGATCAGAACGCATTTAACAGTTATGATTACGACAAGCATTTGACATGTTCTTTCTTTCATAGCGAACACAGTGTTGTGCATGATTATAAATGTTTACTGTGTCAGTATAACTACTCTAGCCAATATAATGCAAGGGGAATCTGATAATGACAAAATGTCTGATTTTACCAGTCTAAAAATGTTCCCAATGACAAATGACAAAGTCTCAAACATAATAATTTAACTATAGAATTCTGATTGTATTCTGATGCCATCACTTTACTGTGAATAAACACATAGGACATATTGAAAGTCTGTTCAAGTCCACCATTCCAAGTCTATACAAATTTGATAATTTTAACCAACAGTAGAGCTACACATAGGCCTAATATTATTATTGTTGTCGTTTTACCATACGTTTGAGAAATAACAATAATCACAACTGACTCATATTAACCTTTATTTTACATCTACAGAGTCCTGAGAAAATATTGATCCTGGCTAAGCAAAAATAAATAAATATTATGATTCTCATTTTAGCCAAAATCATGCAGCCCTACATCTGTTTATATTTTGCAGAACAGCTGACCACAGAGTTAAGGGACCAGACAAATATCAATCTGTAAACATGTTTTGTACTTTAAATAAGGAAAATACACATGGGTTACGGATGTGACCAAAAAAGTATGCGAGTTTAAAGTAAACATGCTTTGTAGAAATGCTGTGAAATAAACTTTGTAGAAAAACACTGACAGAGACATTTGAGTATTTTAAGTACTGTAAAATATTTGCTTACACGAAAAAACCTAGAAACGGTTACCGTATTTTGGTGAAAACTTATTTTTTTTTTCATGGCAAGGTTGACATTTGCATGGAATTGCTCAGATCCCAATTCTCTTTGCCATTTGTTTATAAATTCACTGTAAACCACAGCAGATGCGCATTAACCTCATGGCCATGGCGTTGCTTCAATATTTCTTTTTAAGCCAGGAGAACGAATGGCTCTTAACAACGAAAACCGATGTTCACTCAGTAGTGAAATGCGGATGTCCTAATAGTGTTTTTAATCAGCGTGCCACACGCATGTATGTGAATCTAAAAAAAAATGTGTTTTAGGGTTTCATGACCCTCTAAAGTGCTTTAGAAAGCGAGCATGTGGAGGATCTTCTACAAAAACGAAAAGCTTATGACATCCTGGAGAGCTTGATTCTACAGGGAGTGCAGAATTATTAGGCAAATGAGTATTTTGAGCACATCCTCCTCTTTCTGCATGTTGTCTTCCTCCAAGCTGTATCGGCTGGAAAGCTACTAGCAATGAAGCATATTAGGTGATGTGCATCTCTGTAATGAGAAGGGCTGTGGTGTAATGACATCAACACCCTATATCAGCTGTGCAGAATTATTAGGCAAATTCCTTTCCTTTGCCAAAATGGGTCAAAAGAAGGACTTGACAGGCTCCCAAAAGTCAACAATAGTGAGATATCCTGCAGAGGGATGCAGCACTCTTAAAACTGCCAAGCTTCTGAAGCGTGATCATCAACAATCAAGCGCTTCATTCACAATAGTCAACAGGGTCGCAAGAAGCGTGTGGAGAAACCAAAATAACTGCCCATGAACTGAGAAAAGTCAAGCTGCAGCTGCCAAGATGCCACTCGCCACCAGTTTTGCCATATTTCAGAGCTGCAGCATCACTGGAGTGCCCAAAAGCACAAGGTGTGCAATACTCAGAGACACGGCCAAGGTAAGAAAGGCTGAAAAACCACCACCACTGAACAACACACACAAGCTGAAACGTCAAGACTGGGCCAAGAAATATCTCCAGACTGATTTTTCTCAGGTTTTCTGGACTGATGAGATGAGAGTGAGTCTTGATGGGCCAGATGGATGGGCCCGTGGCTGGATCGGTAAAGGGCAGAGAGCTCCATCCCACTCAGACACCAGCAAGGTGGAGGTGGAGTACTGGTTTGGGCTGGTATCATCAAAGATGAGCTTGTGGGGCCTTTTCGGGTTGAGGATGGAGTCAAGCTCAACTCCCAGTCCTACTGCCAGTTTCTGGAAGACACCTTCTTCAAGCAGTGCTACAGGAAGAAGTCTGCATCCTTCAAGAAAAACATGATCTTCATGCAGGACAATGCTCCATCATAGCGTCCAAGTACTCCACAGCGTGGCTGGCAAGAAAGGGTCTAAAAGAAGAAAAACTAATGACATGGCCTCCTTGTTCACCTGATCTGAACCCCATAGAGAACCTGTGGTCCGTCATCAAATGTGAGATTTACCTGCGGAGAGAAAACAGTACACCTCTCTGAACAGTGTCTGGGAGGCTGTGGTTGCTGCTGCACGCAATGTTGATGGTGAACAGATCAAAACACTGACAGAATCCATGGATGGCAGGCTTTTGAGTGTCCTTGCAGAGAAAGGTGGCTATATTGGTCACTGATGTGTTTTTGTTGTGTTTTTGAATGTCAGAAATGTATATTTGTGAATGTTGAGATGTTATATTGGTTTCACTGGTGAAAATAAATCATTGAAATGGGGATATAATTGTTTTTTGTTAAGTTGCCTAATAATTCTGCACAGTAATAGTCACCTGCACACACAGATATCCTCCTACAATAGCTCAAACTAAACACAGACTAAAAACTACTTCCAGAAATATTCAGCTTTGATATTAATGAGTGTTTTGGGTTCATTGAGAACATGGTTGTTGTTCAATAATAAAATTAATCCTCAAAAATACAACTTGCCTAATAATTCTGCACTCCCTGTATAGTGGGCAAAAAACTATCTGATCCAACTAATTTGAGAAGCTATGAATGCTTCTTTTACCAGCATTACGGCTCAGTTCAGTATGTAGATGTCGTTCTCTTTGGCCTTTGTTTGTAAATTTACTGTAAAGCACAGCTCCCTAGGATTTATTATTTTGCGAATGGCTCTTACCTCTTGTTCAACATACTGCAGGAGGTAAACCCAGCCATTGAAGTCTTCAGGATTATCTTCTACAACCTTGGACAAACGCTCATATTCTGTGGGAAGTTCTGGTTCTTGTGGCGCCGCTGGATCTGCCTCTGCATCTGCTGCGGGTTCGGTTGGCTCTTTCGGCGCGTCCTCCAGCTCCATATTGGAGGGGCTCTCGGAGTCGCCTGGTACTGCCTCCTTCCCTTCATCCGGCTGTTCTGATTGGTCCTCGTGCTGTCCGTTTGACTCTGGTGGCTGCTCAGAGCTTTCCACACCAGGGGCTGCAGGACTGGCGCTCTGGTCAATGTTCTGTGCGGCAGACTTTAAATGCTCTACTGAAAACTCCATGTCGGACACCGGCTGGATCGGCTCCTGGCTTTCTGGGGTTTGTTCTGTCGTCCACTCGGACGTGCTCAGGCCTGTGACATCGCTGTCAGTCGCCGTCGTGCCCTCCATAGCAGGAACGTCCCCGCTTTCCGGGGCATTCGAGTCCAACATCCCGGTCATTGACTCGCCTGGAGCAAACAAATCACATTTGATGACATTAGAAAAGAAAATTGTGCAATTCTGTCACTTAGACCCTACAGAAACGATCAGATGTGATGCAATAAACTGCATAAACTGGCTCATATTCTCCATGTTTTACAGCTTTGAATGGATAAAGAAGTCAATTTAACTGAGCTTATTCTTTAGCTGGATTGCCATCATCTCGTGTTAACCTCTTACACTCTGGTGCTATTTTGGGATTTCCGCCTGGATTTTGTCTACCTAATTTTAAAAGCTTCCCAAATCCACATGCAGAGGAGTAAATGCAAAAATGTGGTATCATTTTAAAGAAAACCTTTTAAATTTTCATAAAACACTGTTGAAAGTGATTAAAATAATTGTATATGTTGTCTGTGTTATCATAAACACTTAAAGTGCCGCTTTCTGTATTTTTTCTTTATAAACTCAAATTTAAAAGAGTACCTTTTAGGTTCTGTGTGGTCTAGGTTTCTGTAATTAATTTTTGGTGGTTCCTGCACATGTCAGTAATCATAAGTAAAATGCCTCTATCATAATCTATGCAAAAGTTATTGTATTCCAACTGATGAGAGGTGCTATACCTTTTTTTTAATGTAATTTCCGCCTACCAAACTTTGAAAGTCTTCCATATCCAAATGCAGTGGTATAAATGACAAATTCCAGTGTTATTGGACAGAAAACCATTTGAATTTACAAAAGAAACTGCTGAAAGTAATAAATAATATTTGTTATGTTTTCTGTTTTATGATGAACAACTTCAACATTGGGCACTTTTTTATTTTTTGTTCTAAAACGCTTTTTTGAAAATGTGTAGATAATCCCATAAGAGAATAAGTCACTCCAGACAGTTCTGCTTGAGACCAGCAGAGAGCAGCAAACACTAGAAAAAAGAATTGTCTCTACCATAGAGTATGCAAAAGTTATTGTAATTCAACTGAATATTGGGAAAATATGGCATGCGGATAGACTATTGTTTTCATATTTTCACGATCTTTGGTTTGATCAAACATAATTCACTTTGTTTTGACCACATTATACATATAAAAGGAATACTTATGCACATCACCTCAAAAACAGCGGAGAAATGGCCTGTTTTGAAGCACTCAGCATAAGGTAAGAGATGATGTAGCATTTGTGGCTTTCTATGCGATCTGGGACTGCTTATTGATCATAAATATAATATGAAATTGAATATAAATAGAATATAATTCACATAAAGGAATGCTAGAATCATACATCAATCGACGGGCAAGAGCATTTATTTGAGCTATGACTTGTACATGTGTGTCATATATGAAGCATATAAAAATGACAGCTCGGGTATCCAGTATTGTGTTGTGTAATTAAATGTTAATAACTTTTGTACATTAAAATAAAAACCTAAGTGATGCATATGTGCATAAAATATAGCTTCTACGCTTTCAAACGGAACCACTTATAGGGGTCTTGCGCAACCACGGACCTTTAAAAATGAAAGTGAAACCGATGACGTCACCGGACCCGGTTAAAGAGATAGCTCAACCAAACGATGTCATTTAGTTATTTGCTCACCCTCAAGTGGTTTCAAAACCGGGCGCGCGACGTGATTTCGGCTGGCAGAGAGCATGATTTATTTGAGACTCGAGCGAACAGTTCGCATGGCGCTGCCTTTGATTTGAGTTCAACATGAACCACTTAAAAGAGATTTTGTCCGAAACGGGTACACCTGTACAGACATCTTTATAATCCGTGATCACAGAGATAACCAGATGATCAACAATTCTTGGCTAGGAACTGCAACAGTGGGAATAGAAGAGTATTTGTTAAAATGTTTTGAAAAGACCTGAGGGATGAGTATGTTAAAGCCAAAAGAGGCCATGGCTTAAGTGGAGACCCGGGTACACAATTACAGAAATACGAGTTTTTCCAGCAGACATAGGTTTAACACTGATGTACATATTACAATTTTGAATTTAAAACAATTTAATAGTTACAAAAATATAATTAAGGAATAAATTATTTCTTTGATCACTGGAAAGGAATATTTGAACCAATCAGTCTTTAATATACTGATGGCCTGTTTTTCTAGGCTTTTTTGGTGATAATGGTCAGGAATGTTGGGGGAAAAAAAAGGAATCAGTAATATTTTTAGTAGGTGTACTTTTTTGGCTTTTATTCTTGCCATAATAAAAAACATTTGTAGAGTAACCCATGTTCTGTTGTCATTAGTATTTTAATAAACTTTAATAAGTAAAACTGTCTGAGATGTGAACAAAAGCAAGTGATACATTAAAGTTTGATTACAAAAATCTTGAATGGTTATATATTAGCGGACGTCATTGATGTGACGCCAGGCGAAAGATTAATCCAGCTTAAGGAGGATATTTTGAAGAATGCTGAAACCATTGACTTCCATTGTATTGTTTTTTTCTATTATGGAAGTCAAGGGTTTTCAGCATTGCCAGCATTCTTTTAAACTTCATGCGTGTTCAACAGAATAAAGAATCAAGTAAAGGGAGAGTAAACGATGACAATATTTTAAGTTATGGGTGAACTTTTGCTTTAAAGCATCGCAAACAAAATGAGTGATAAACGCCAAATTTCTATCAAAATTACCATAATTCGCAAGAGTGCTTTTGGTTTAGGAGTTACGAGAAAAATGGGTTAATGTAAATAATGCAAGATGGAAATGCATTTACTAAGTTAACTTGAACACAGAAAACATTACACACGTGACTCCAGATTGCTGCTAGAACGGATACGGTTGCAGCTGGAAGTTAACAAGAAATTATTTATAATATTTATTAAATTTCCCATTTACTGTATTTTATTAACGTCTACCCCCAACCCTTAATCCTACCGTCAAAGTTCTGTAAAAATATGATTTTTTGTTATATAGTGTCATCATAAAACAGCTGCTATATTGATGTGCATATCACACTTCTGGTCACATCCGATCTAGACTTTACCGTGACTTCGTTATGCTTGCCATGTTTACTGTTGGTTGCTAGGTTACCAATACTACAGTCAGCCACTCTAGAAAAAAGGCTTAATGTAAATAATGCGAGACGGAAATGCATTTACCAAAAACTCAGACACAGAGAACATTACACACACGTGAGTCCATTATGTTCGCCTCATTTACTGTTGGTTGCTAATAATTTGACAAAACATAGCTAACTCCTATTCAAATGAGGTAGTTTTGAGAAATTTGAAAAGATTTGCTTCACATTAGAATGAAAACCCTGCTACTGACTAGGCATGGGCCGGTATGAGATTCTGACGGTATAATAACCTTGGATAAAAATATCACGGTATGACGGTATTGTGTTTACTGCTCTAAAATATATTCTTTTTAAATGCCTGGCTAAAAAACAAAACCTTTTCCCCTTTGAACACAATATATTTTATTTTGAGAAACATTTAAAGTATTTTGGGGCAGTAAACATGTCAGGCTGAATAATTCAAGTGAATCATTGACTTCTGCGGTCTTCATTTGTTTCAAAAACACAGATGTCTTTACAATTTACACCTTAAAAGAAAAAAAGTAAATAAAAAATCTTACACCTCAGGAACGGTGTAGCAGAAAATTTTGGAGGTATATGAAAACCTTGACTTTTCCAAACCGCGGTATACCTTGAAAACGGTTATCGTCCCATGCCTACTACTGACTTGGATCACAAAGGCTGGGATGATAAACTATACTATATCCAATCGCAATAAAATCTATGTAGATAAACTCAACATTTTTACTCAATTTGGATTTTGAGAGGCAATCATACAAAAGAAACACCCAAACAGTTTGCATTTAATGTACTTCGTAATAATCACACATTGTTAATGGACTAATTTCGCTAGAATTTTAAGAAAGTGTGCGTTGGTTAGTTGTATTTCAAACTAAAACAAACTATAATTGTGTTTCAAAATGCGGTTTCTAACAGTTTGGCTTCTTTTTCACTTATATTTATTTTAATAAGCTGTCATTTAAGGCAAAATGTGTACTCTTAGTTTTTTATTAATACTTTAAACTAGGGCTGTCAATTGATTAAAAAAATTAACTAATTAATCACACTTTTGTCTGTGATTAATCATGATTAATCACGAAAAACCGTATTTATTACAGAAATAAAAACACAGGCATGTAAGTGCCATTTGAATTTTAAAACAATCAATGCCAATAACAAACAAAAATTATTTCCATGTTGGATTCTAAGTGAACTACAAAAAAATCCAAAATACAGGCATTGCAGATATGAAAATTATAATAACAAAGTATTGAATACAAACAATTGTTTTCATTGTAAAGTTGTTTTGCGAGTTGAGAACATTAATTATAAAGTAGAAACAATTTTGCTCAGTCCTCCTTAATATTTTGGTAGTTGCTAAGACAGTCCAGTCTGTTGACATGTGACCTAAGAGTGAGAAAAGTCTCTCACAAGCAGAATCACCGAATCAGCATGTGAATTTCAGTGCTTAAATTCTGTCCACTGGTGCTGTGACAAGGACGCAAGAAGCACCAAGGGGTACATCAAAGTCACGCACTAAAGACTATAGGCTAGACTTCTTACATGGACTTTGGTCACGCCATCTCTAAACATTAAATTCTAAACTGCTTTGAGCGACTGTCTGCGATGTTAGGCGTATCATCTTGTTCTTAGGATATCCACACATACACAAACACTCTCTCTCTTACACACACACACACACACACACACACACACAGACACAGACAACGCGGGCAGTACAGCGAACTCACCCGGTATAAGCGACTCCCTTCAGAGTCATCAACGCGCACGGTCGCGTTCATCAAATTTGCTCTAGGCGAACGGTGATCACGCCGCCCTCAACCCGAAAGTGAAAAAGAAAGTGACCGGTTCGCGGATAAACGTGCGGACCGGGAGGGAGAGAGTAGGTGTCGCGGATTAAGCTGGATTTATACTTTCACCTGGCGCCGCATCACGCGCCTCCGCTGAATGCACGCGCACCTCGAGGCTTTTATACTTGCCGAGGGAAGGCTGATTTATACTCGACGCGTCCGCTAGTTCGCTTGAGTGCGCGCGGCAAATATGACGTCATCGGAGTTTCCGGATGTTCGCTTTGGGTGCGCGCGACATGGTTTCGGCTGGCGGAGCGCATGGATTTTTTTGAGACTCTGCGAACAGCGCGCGCGGCGCCGCGTCTGAGTTGAGTTGTATATGAATCACTTTGAAGAGATTTTGTCTGAAACAGGTACAAATGTACAGACATATTCATGATCAGTGATCAGAGATAACCAGATGATCAATAATTCTTGGCTAGAAATTGAAACAGCAGTGAGAAACGAGGAAAGTTTAAGTTAAAAGGTTTGGAAAAACCTGAGGGATGAGTTTATTAAAGCCAAAAGAGGCCAATGGAAACACAGGTACACTATTAGCCTACAGAATATGTTTTTCCACCAGTCATCATAGGTTTAACACTGATGGATATATTACAATTGAATTTAAAACAATTGAATAGTTACAAAACTATAATGAAGGAACTAATGATGTCTTTGATAACTGGAAAGGAATATTTGAACCTGTCGATTTACTACATGATGCCGTTTTTCTAGGCTTTATGGTGATAATGGACAGGAATGTTGGATTATTATTGCCTTTTTAGCATGAGAAGAGGACAGAAACTAACCAGACAGTAATGTGTGAATTGTGGAGCGGCTAAATAAATAAAAAAAACATCTGTATTATTTAGTAAGTGTACTTTTTGCTTTTATTCTTTTATTCTTGCCATAAAAAAAAATATTTGTTGAGGAACCCATGTTCTGCTGTCACTAATATTTTAATACACTTTTATTGGTAAACCTGTCCGACATATGAGCAAAAGCAAGTGATGCATCAAAGTTTGATTTAAAAAAAACTTGAACGGTTACAAAAATCTTTATAATTATTAAAATAATTTATAAAAATAATAAAAATAACAAGTTTAATACACATCAATAATATTCATATTATGACGTAGTTCCTGAAACTTTCTTCTTCTCTGTTTATCTGTCTGACTTTACGGTCAGTTTCTCTTGAGCGCCCCCTGTCGTTTTAAAGAATATCACAACGGCGAACGCGGCGAGTATAAAAGCCTCGTCCGTTTCGCGAGGTGCGCGCGCACTCAGCGGAGGCGCGCGATGCGGCGCCAGGCGAAAGTATAAATCCAGCTGGAGGGGGTAGGTGTCGCGGGGGGTTCGCTCACTATTCTGCCGCCCTTCTCGGCCGCCTCTGTGGACGCACCGGCCCTGAACACACATCGGCCAGAACAGGAAATAAGAAAAAATCTACCACTGCGTTAAACGCGTTAATTTTTTTAACGAGATTAATATTTCAAATTAATCGGCGTGCGTTAACGCGCTAATTTTGACAGCCCTACTTTAAACTAATTAGGAGAGTATCAACAAAAATTAGGTTTTTTTTAAGCTGGTAGCATTAACTCATTTATTTAAGCACAAATCGCTAATCAACGCGAAAAAATTAGTTTAGAAATATTTTTTTGTAACACCAACTATTCCTACGACCAAGTTTACAAAATAACTGAGAAATATAATAGAATGAACATTAAAAACACATTAATATAGTAAGACGTAACATCTTAAGCTTTGTTTCGCGTTTTAAAATGTTATGCTGTCGAAACAGTTCAGGTGTAAATGCAACAAATATTTATCATTAAAACAATTAGTGACAGCTCGATCAGAAGTCACGTGATGCAGTGTTCTCTTGCATAAAACGATGCCTGATTTGCATACAACTCATACATTTCCCCAAACATAAAACCAATTCGACAGATTAAGTACGTTTAAGTCAATCAGAACGAACACACGATTATATTCTCAGATATCGTTAATCAACGTGGAAAAATGTTTAAAAATATTTTTTGTAACACCGACTATTCCTGCAACAAAGTTTACGAATCAACTCAGTA
>CAIGQQ010030696.1:528791-542990 GCA_903798035.1 Danio albolineatus
ACAGAGAGAGAGAGAGAGAGAGAGAGAGAGAGAGAGAGAGAGAGAGAATGTTGATTGTTAAATGTAGTGTTTTCTGATCTATGATTATTTTTATTGATATAAATGAATGATATATATGAATGATATGATACACTAAATAATATGATATACCGAATAATATGATATATTAAATAATAATATGATATACTGAATAATAGGGCGCCACGGTGGCGCGTGAGTAGCACGTTCGCCTCACAGCAAGAAGGTCGCTGGTTCGATCCCCGGTTGGGGCAGGATGATATTGGCATTATGATGGGGCAGGATGATATTGGCAGTTGGCATTCATTTCTGTGTGGAGTTTGCATGTTCTCCCCGTGTTGGTGTGGGTTTCCTCCGGGTGCTCCGGTTTCCCCCACAGTCCAAAGACATATGGTACAGGTGAATTGGGTAAGCTAAATTGTCCGTAGTGTATGTGTGTGAATGAGAATGTATGAATGTGTTTCCCAGAGATGGGTTGTGGCTGGAAGGGCATCCGCTGCGTAAAACAAATGCCGGATAAGTTGGCGGTTCATTCCGCTGTGGCGACCCCGGATTAATAAAGGGACTAAGCCGAAAAGAAAATGAATGAATACTGAATAATAATACGATATAATAAATAATAATATGATATATTGAATAATATATTATTTATATTTTTGTTTAATTATTATATGTATATATCTTTTTTTTACTACTTCTATTTACTTTTTTTTTTAATTATACATGTATGTTTTTTTTGTCCTATATAAGCTTTACAACTGCTTTGGAAATACATTTGTAATAATTGTCATGCCAATAAAGCAACTAATGAATTGAATTGAAATTTAATTGAGAGAGAGAGAGAGATGCAGTGATGCGCTTGCCAACACACACACATGAACACGAACACACACACACCTAAATGATTATAATTGAATCATTGTAAATATACTGATTATTACTGTTTTTATTACTGTTTTATCCTAAAATGTTGATTGTTAATTGTAGTGTTTTCTGATCTATTATTATTTTTATCGATATAAATGAATAATATGATATACTAAATATGTTATATTGAATAATATTATGATATACTGAATAATAATATATTATTTATATTTTTGTTTAATTATTATATGTATATATCGTTAAAAAATTTACTACAACTATTTACAGTATTTTTTTTTGTCTTATGTAAACTTTATAATTGCTTTGGCAATACATTTGTAATATTTGTCATGCCAATAAAGCAATTATTGAATTGAATTGAGAAAGCGAGAGCTATACAGCATACATGCATACATACACAATAATAATAATATTCTTGGTATAAATCATGTTTATTGATTTGAAATATTGAATGTTTTTTTAAATAATGTTTAACTTTTCTTTTTATTGGAGTAATCTTGTGTTAACTGAAGAGTGTTTGTTGTTGAACTGCCTAAATGACAACATGTTTTTAATTAAGCTAAAAGGCTCCGTTGACTCATTTTAATTAATAATTTCCATTAAAAGTTTCCACTAAAGGAGGTCGAGCCTTCTCATTTATGGCTCCTAAACTCTGGAATAGCCTTCCTGATGATGTCCGAGGCTCAGACACACTCTCTCAGCTCAAAACTAGATGAAAAACCCATCTTTTTAAATGCATGAGTGTGCTCCACGCAGATGAGCAGGCTTGACATATGCTTTGCATGTTTGTTTATATAACTGTTATTTTTACTTTTATAACACTTCGTTTTTGCATCTCATTTAAATATTCGATAAACAGCAGCGACGCTAATTATTCTCTTTATTCTCTATTTCCACCTGGAAGGCGCATAAAGACTATGCAGCGCCATTGATGCGATCCAAGACCTGTGAAGAAATGATGCCAAGGTTTCCACAATCCTGGACCAGGCCGTATCCTGAGCTGATGCTGTGGTGGTCATGGAGGAGTGGAGAGCATGAGATTGAATCCTGAAAGACCTCAGTGACAGAGTGTAAAGCACACACTCAATACAGCACATAGCGGTATGATGCATGAATGTGCTCCACGCATCTCCTTTATATACACTATGAACAGCAGCTACGCTAGTTATTCTCTTTATTCTCTATCTCCACCTGGGGATACTCATCCCGAGGCCTCCAGAGACTACGCAGCGCCACTGATGCGATCCAAGACCTGAGACGATTGCAGGGTTCCATAATCCTGGACCAGGCTGTATCCTGAGCAGCTGCTTGGTGCTTGGTGGAGTAGCAAGAAAGAGACGGATTCCTGTGACCCTCCAAGGACAGACGAGCCTCCAGTTCTCCAGCCTCCGGCGCCTAGACTGCAGCTAGAGCTGCGCATCGATGGATTACTCTTCAGTGTTTGGACTCTTAAGTAGTGAATATTAAACCACACTTAACTGAACTGAACTCCAGCACTGAACACTGGACTGACACTGTTTCAATTTACTATAATCTTCTATGTGAAGCTGCTTTGACACAATCTACATCGTAAAAACACTAGAGAAATAAAGGTGAATATTTAAAGATCCTATGAGCAAATGTTTCTTTAATTTGCTGATCGTTTTATCTTGATGTTCATCGCTCTGGCTTGTTTTGATAAGAGAAGCCCAGCACACAGACGTCAGGGTGTGTCTTATTTATTGTCACGTCACAATCATGCAAAAATAGTCAGAAAAGGTACAATATTCTGAATAACGTCTAACACAAATACTGATGATCAATCGACGGCCACCAGCTCCACCTCGAAGATCAGCTTGGCGTTGGGAGGGATTCTGGGTAATGAGGGTTAAGGGCAAACCTGTGAATCTTAAAGGAGAGTTCACCACCAAAACAAAACTGCCTGATACTCACCCACAGGACTTCTCTCTTCAGTTGGACATTACAGCAGACTTTGAGCTGAAGCTGTTGTTCTTGGTGCTCATTATAAGAGCAGTGAATGGTGACGAGATTAAAAATAAACACATACAAACTAGTTTAAATCAACAGCCACGGCTCCTGGGGGCCGTTTCATATAAGTGGTTTAGACAAGCGGGGATTAAAGTCAAAGGCGTCCACGCTCTTACGGCCCGAGCTGTTTTTTACATGCGTTTTTTTATTTCTCTTTGCCATTTGGGCTTATTGGAAACTAATTAGAATAAAACGATGTCCATATATGTGGACTAATGGTTAATAACACATACACACATATTTTTGTGAACATGTTTTGACTATCAGAAAGTAAAAACTAAATTTTTTGCCCATTTCGGACAGTTAAAAATAGTGTTTGGGACATTTGATATGCTGCAAAACAGTTGCAGGACGACACTGTGTGTCTGTGACAAAATATAAAACATTCAAAGTATACAACTGTGGACATAAGAGCTAAAATGTGCATATGTAAGCCCTAGGAGGTTAAACTGGTTCCATAACAGCAAGTTGAAGATGATTTGACCCAACTAATCTGAGCTCAGCTTAAATAATCCAGATAACTGCTCGTGCACGTTACCGTCGTCAAAGTTTGAGCATAGATGCATCGATTATGTTGTGTGCTACCATGGCACTACGAGAACAGGATGAGCTCTGAAATGAGATACAGCTGTTCACAGCAAGCGAGCCGTGTTGGTTTTTACAGTTCAAACATACAGGCTCAGTTTCACAAACAGGGCTTAGCTTAACCCAGGACTTAGTTATTACAACCTTAGTTAAAGGGCACATATTTTACCCCTTTTTCTATATTTAATGCAAATCTTTTGTGTCCCCAGAATGTGTCTGTAAAGTTTCAGCTCAAACACCCATCAGATTATTGATTATAGCTGTCTGAAGTCTGTGTATTATAGCTCTTGTAGCTGTTTTTGTGTACTGCGCCTTTAAGGCTAGTCCTCCCCACCCACCGTTCCCACGTGCCTGTCATTTATTAGAATAAATCTTTTGATATGATGTACTTTTAGAGAAGAATGATGTCCATATATGTGGACTGGTGGTTAATAACACATACACACATATTATTTTAACATGTTTTGACTACCAGAGAGTAAAAACTAAATATTTTGCCTATTTTGGAGGGTTAATAATAGTGTTTGGGACATTTGATATGCTGCAGAACAGTTGCAGGACGACACTGTGTCTGTAACAAAATATAAAACATTCAAAGTATACAACTGTGGACATAAGAGCTAAAATGTGCCGTCCACGTATGTGACCACTGAGCCCTAGGAGGTTTAAGTGGTTCCATAACAGCAAGTTGAAGATGGTTTGACCCAACTAATCTGAGCTCAGCTCAAATAATCCAGATAACTGCTCGTGCACGTTACCGTCGTGAAAGGTTGAGCATAGATGCATTGATTATGTTGTGTGCTACCATGGCACTACGAGAACAGGAAGAGCTCTGAAATGAGATACAGCTGTTCACAGCAAGCGAGCCGTGTTGGTTTTTAGAGGTCAAACATACAGGCTCAGTTTCAGAAACAGGGTTTAGCTTAACCCAGGACTTATCCTTAGTTAAAGGGCAGCTATAGAGTGGAGGAACTATGACATCAATTTGTATGCAAAAACCCGGAAGCGAGTTAGCATTTTAGCAGTTCCGGTTCCCTCGTCCAAAAGTCAATGGGTTTTTTGAATGGGATTTCAGTTAAATCGCTTAAATAAGGTTTGCGGCGAACACAAACTCAAGATACTTTCACGTTTTATTCTACGACATAAAACACATCAGTTACACCACACTCTCGATTTTTTAATTCGGTTACGCTTCTTTTAACAGACGGTTGCTATCAAGTTGCTAAACGGGACTACAGGCGGTGTCGGAGACATACGTCATCGAGCTGAACTGGTCTGGAACGCAGCCCGCTTGCGGTGGGCATTAGGATTTGACTGTTTAAGTATTTACATGAATAGTATTTTATAGTTTGTACTAGTATTTTTCTAATAGGGAATTCATATTGTGTGTAGATAATGCCTTCACTCGTGAAGACTACCAGAACAGATTCATGTGTTGATCATTTATTTTAATTAAACGATATTATGAAGATAACTTACTGCTTACCAGTGCAGTCTGTCTCTGTCCTGCTCTTAAGTAATGCAAACGTGTGAATAAATGTGTAAAAAATACACTCATGTGAGCTGTTATTTTAACGTGATCAAAGGATTTTTCGTCGTTTTTTTCTTCATTTGAACACTTTTAATTCTGTCATACACTCCTCCTCCTCCAAGTGTACAGCATATGTGTCTGTATGAGCTGCTTTTCGCTGTACTTCGTGACAAAAAAAAAGAATATTAAATGTTGTTCTGTGTCCATGATGGAACTTGCAGGTATTTGATAGACCTGTTCCTCACGCCTCACTTTTGTCGTGTATTAATAAGGTAAGCGGGCTGTATGCACACTTATTTAAATGTCTTATGATGATACTATATAGGCACGTTTATACATACAGTTTTAAACCTTTTACAACAACCGTAAAGCAAAACAACATGTATTTCCCACGTAAAAACTGTCCAAAAGGCACGTATGTCTATGTGTTTTTGCCTATTTATTTGTTTATAATTTATAGTGTGGATTATAATATAATAAACCGAGAGATTAAACCTCTGTGATTGACCATATTTCTAAAAAATAAGCTTGAAGAGTTGTCTGTAGTAGGGTGGTGCTGACGTCACAGGCGAGCGCCCCGAAGGCTGTAGTCTGTTTATAGCCTAATGTTAACTTTTCAGTTCTTGCGTTTGCATTTACGACCCAAAAGTACTAAAAGTTGTATTTTCGTGTGAGGATTATCCGGCTGGACAAAACGTGTAAGTGTAATGAACAGTGTTTGAACACAGAGCTTATTATCTGCAAACTTCGAAAAGCCTATAGGAAAAACCTGTGGGGATTTTATCGAGGGAACCAGTTTTATGCTAGCAGCCGATTGGCCTACAAGGTGACGTCATAGTTCCTCCACTCCATTTTACCCCTTTTTCTATATTTAATGCAAATCTTTTGTGTCCCCAGAATGTGTCTGTAAAGTTTCAGCTCAAACACCCATCAGATTATTGATTATAGCTGTCTGAAGTCTGAGTATTATAGCTCTTGTTGCTGTTTTTGTGTACTGTGTCTTTAAGGCTAGTCCTCCCCACCCACCGTTCCCACGTGCCTGTCATTCAGAATAAAACCTAAGTATCATCTTGTGATATGATGTACTTTTAGAGAAGAATGGTGTCCATATACGAGGACTCGTGGTTAATAACACACACACACACACACACACATATTATTTTGAACATGTTTTGAACGACCCCTTTATCCAGCAGTGTGTACTAGTGTGTGATGTGTGTTTGGAGACAGAAAAGGATACTTGGCGTCAGGAAGACCTTTTTTCCCATAAGCCCATTCAGACTCGATCTCCAGCCGCGCCGTTTCACCTTTACTCATCGTCAGCACACCCTCGTCCCACTGAAACACACACACAACACACACACACACACACACACACACACAATGCACAAGCATGCATACGTGTTACACAAAAAACACAGTTGCATGAGAAAACACGCAAACACACCCATACACAGTAAACTCAGTGTAAAAATGCAGTGTAACATGTCAATAACTCCAAAAATGTTGAATTAACAATACATAGTGTTAACGACGGCACGTGGACAGTGTGGTTGCAAGGTGCAATATGATTTTCCTACAAGAGCATATGATTGCGACTTGTTAGAGATACACCACAGAACAGTGTAAACATTAATGTTACACTGATAGGAGTACACTCTTGATGACACTTGTAGCAAAATAACAACACTTGTGGGTGTTAAATGCCCCTAAGTGTAACACTGATGACTATAGTAAGTGTAACATTCTACACTGTCAGTGTCTTTATCCAGCACTTTAGAGTGCCAATATTACGCTGCAAATTTAACACTACACAGTGTACTTTTAACACTTGACAGATTGGGACCATATATGATCTTCAGTAGTGTTAAAATCAACACTTTAGGTGTTAAAATTGACACTTCTTATTTTACCGTGTACACACACATGAACACACAGACAAACAATGCATGTGCATACAAACACACAAACAGATATACACACAAGCAAGCAAACGCCCACATACACACACAAACACATGAACAGACGCACACAGAAACATTCAAACGCAAACCAAAACAGACAGAAACACCAACAAAACACATTAACACACACACTCATGAACACGCAAAAACAAACTTAAATGCATGCGTACATTCCTACAAACACACACAAACATGCTGGCTAGACATTAAATTCTGGACACCTGACGTCATGACCTAAATTTAACCTAATAGTAACGTCTTATGGCGTTGTGTGCCTGCTGGGCAATAACTAAATGCACTACAAAATGTTAGGTCTACACATCCACAAATGACATGTAAACGCATCAGCTTTATACAGCGTAACACTCACTGCTCACTACTCTTGAGTACTTCTAAAAGGGTTACTTTGAGTAATATTTACAACAGATACTTTTACTCTGCTGCACTACATTTTTTAGGCAAGTAATGGTACTTTTACTAGAGTGTGATTCTTCAGTACTCTCTCCACCACTGCGCCTACAGTAAATCAATCAGGGGTTGTTTTCGGCGTCTCCTCATAGTTCAGTTTCCTCATCAAGTCTCCTGACCAATCCAATGCTCTCTAGTGGCTCTCTAGTCTAGTGACATGGCTCCGCCCCCTTCTCATTGGCTGTTCATTTGATGAGCTCAACCACTCTCACTGGCGGAGCGGAGAGGAAAACAACACACTATACGCTTATTTCACACGGCCGCCATTTTAAAGCAGGAAAGCGAGGCTACGGTGGGGAGAAAACCGGAAGTATAGGATCAGCACTGTAAACATTGCAGCAACATGCTGTGTACTACACACCTCACAATGCAGAAATGGTGTAAACATCACTTTAATATCATTCAGTTCAGTTTATTTAAACAATTAAAAGCATATTAGGCATCAAACAGCGTCAAGAGTAATACACTGAAGTGTTCTCCTAGACTTCAGTTCATGGCAGCAGATAAACACTGTGGGGGCTTCCCTGCTTCAGTCTATGTAACCCGATGAGTGATAAAACACTGCAGTCCCCTGTAGCACACCCCTGTGTTGTCTGTAATAGTGTTGTCCTGGTACTGAAGTTTTAATAACATCCATTTCCCTCTAACATTTCAGCGCCGCTGAGCGCGTTCATAAACAGCTGATTTGCCACAGTGTTCACCAGTGCTCAACAGAATTAACTGTGATTGGCCATGACTGCTCTTCACAGATTGCAAACACAGATAGAAGATCCGTGAAGATCAGTCGATTCATCAAGCAGATCGCTCGTCTGTGTTTGCACTCGGTAAACATTGGTGAAGAGCAGTTAACTGATGATCGTCACGGCCAATCACAGTCATTTCTGATTTCACAACGACCAATCAGCGGTGTTTAAGAACGCCAACAGTGTCTTAAATGTTAACGGGAAACGGACGTTTTTTTAATTTCAGCACCGAAATGTTGTATAATGACGATTCTAATATAGTGAAAGAAGCGGTTCATTAACTTGAGTTTGATTAATGGCATCTAAAACGTGTGTTTGGGGAAGAAAACGTTAGCTAACTAGCGCCATTTCCCTTAACTTAGCTGAAAATGAGATCTGATATCCCTTTTTATTTTCACTTTTCATTCAGAACGGACCTTTGAGTTTCTCAAAAGGCAGTGAAAGTGTAAATTTGTGCCGCTTTCTCTTCGCTGATAACGCTCCTGTGTGACTCAGGTGATACTTCGCACCGCAGCCTCGATTTCGCTGTTTAAAATCTCAGCCGCGTGAAATCAGTCTATTGGCTGAGCTGTAAAAATAGGAGGAGTTACTTCATGCCCCACCCTCTTTTCATGTTTCAGTTGAGATTACGTTAACATCCAATACAAACTGCACATTTAAAGCCTCTGTACATCAGACTGAGCTGAGATCAGTTTCTGCTGCACATCTGAATGAGTAACGGATCAGTAACTCACTCCTCTGATGACTTTTCCCATCCCGACCTTAAAGCTCAGCGGTTTCGACTGTTTCTTCTTTTTTGCAGCTGAAAGATTAGAAGAAAATCAACATCAACATAAATATATCATCATAAAGATCATTTATAACAGCTGACCTGAGATCAGCCCACAGTAATAAAACTCATTAAAGGGCTCCTATTATGTGAAAATTACATTTATAAGGGGTTTAACCCCAGTTGTGTGTCAGCAGTGTGTGAATATCTCCAGCCTCTAATGGTCAACATGTATTAATTGTATTTGTTATATTCAGACGTGATCAAAACAGTCTGCAGAAACACTCTGATTGACATTCTCCCTCTGAACGTGTCATCAGAGGGGGAAAGCCCCGCCCACTCTGACCCATCTCTCCCTCATTAGCATAAACAGCAGCCCTGAGTGAGAAGCAGCCGTCTGACTTCACATACACACTTTAGAGCAGGGGTGGCCAATTAATTTTTCCAAGGGCCACATTAGGCTCTGGAGTGGTTTTAGAGGGCCAGATATGGCGGCAAATCAATGCCAAAATTAATCGAGTGCAGCAATGATGTTTACGCACGAGGAGAAAGTGAATCGCGAGCAGATTACAGACCTGCGCGCGAGGAAACTACAGCTCACGCACGCGCTGAACTGATCCACCGCGTGGAAACGGGCCTCGCATTTTCGATTTTTGTCACTCCTGGGGCGGGCCTTGGTTTACTTGTTATCTCTAACGTTATTGGTTACTCTCCCTTTCCGGAAGTAAGCCGGGATTGGACGTAGGATATGATGATCCATATTTGATTTGCATGATATGGAAAGCTAGTTTCCCTATAAAATAAAAATATATAGGATATATATCTTATCATAGTGTCATAATGTGAAACTATAATAGACTTTCTCTGTAAAAATAAATGATGACTTACTTTCAATAATAAGATCTTGTAATGAATCTCATAATAATCACTATTCTGACTGTCTTGACTAAGACATATAATGACATCAACATGGGATAAATATTATTTTGCAACAAACTTTATTACAGTAAATCTGGGGAGAGAAAGAGAGAGTGAGCTGTGCCATGTGTTGAAAAGATCTCGCCATTACACAGAAATTGGGGGAAAGAATATACATGGGCTAATAATTCCTGACTAACAAATCTGACTTTAAATGTGCGTGTATACATATATATACATACTATTTGCAGATGTGCTGTCTTGTTGTATTTCTTTAAATGTCTGTGTTAAAAAGATTTTTTTGTTGTTGTTGCTGTTGTTTTTTAAACTTGTGAAACTCTTCAATAAAAACTCATAAACGCTGTAAAATTTAAAAAAGGATCAATTTTACGCCAAATAATTTTACCATTTTGAAGAAAATGTATAAAAGTATGTTTATACACAACTTCACACATTGGGTTAAATCAGGCTGTCCAGTCTCCGTATTCAGCGCTTCACTTCTACTGTATCTGTTCAGCTGAGGGAACAGAACCAACCCCGTGACGTCAGACACAGCGACAGTCCAAGATGGCAGCACCCTAGGTCTAAGGCCCCGTTTACACTAGTGCGTTTTCGTTTTAAATCGCATAAGTTTTGCTACGGTTACGCCATCCGTCCACACTACGCCGGAGTTTTCGAGGTGCGAAAACGGAGCGGTTTGAAAACGCTGGAGAGGCCGTGTTTATTCTAAAACGCTGCTGTTGCGTTTCAGTGTGGATGGAGGGAAACGGATATCTTTGAAAATGAAGGCGTGGCTGCTGAGATCCGCTACGTGATTGGGGCTTTGGGTCATTGCGTATCCTTTTCTTATTCGTCAAGCGCACGTGGCTATAACGCCACCGGCAGACGGCAGACCAGCCTTCACTGTAAACACGGCATTTTCAATAGCCATGGATGTTTTATATTCATTTGTTACTTTAAGTAACAGCTCGACCTCGTCGTCTGTCCACTAAAGACCTCTCTTGCTTTCTTTACCATCGCGTTCATCGTTCCACCAGCGTTCGTTGACTAACAATAACCAAACGCCGAGCGAGACATGTGCTTCCTGTTTATACTTGAAAGTGCATGCTCAGAGTGCGCCAATGGTCACGTGATATACGTTTGTGGTGGAGGGAGATCTTTTGAGATACGCTAGTGTGGACGCAGATCGTTTTCATGCTAAAACGCCGTTTTTAAACTAAAACGCACTAGTGTAAACGGGGCCTCAGTGTGGACGGATATCTTTGAAAACGGAGGTGTGGCTGCTGAGATTGGCTACCTGATTGGGGCTTTGGGTCATTGCATATCCTTCCCTTATTCGTCAAGCGCACATGACTATAACGCCACCGGCAGACGGCAGACCAGCCTTCACTGTAAACACTGTATTTTCGATAGCCATGGATGTTTTATATTCATTTGTTACTGTAAGTAACAGCTCGACCTCGTCGTCTGTCCACTAAAAGACCTCTCTTGCTTTCTTTACCATCGCGTTCATCGTTCAACCAGCGTTTGTTGGCTAACAATAACCAAACGCTGAGCGAGACACGTGCTTCCTGTTTATACTTGAACGCGCATGCCCAGAGTGCGCCAATGGTCACGTGATATACGATTCTGGTGGAGTAGTGAAGACGGAGATCTGTTAAGACGCTGGGTGAAACGTTAGTGTGGACGCGGATCGTTTTCATGCTAAAACGCCGTTTTAAAACTAAAACGCACTAGTGTAAACGGGGTCTAAAATCTGTAGTGAAACACACTGTTTTCTGCTAAGTGGTTACGATAATCGAGTTTGTTTTATATATAACCATTCAAGTGGAAATCAATTTACAAAATAATGTGAAGTTGACTGAGTGCTTCACTTTCCCTTTAAAGGGCCACGAAACCCCCCAGTCTCAGCGTGGTGTTTTCACACCTACAGTCTGTAAAAGCTCAGGAAAGTGGGTGTGTCCAGCTCTGTTTAGGTGGGCGTGTCGGGGGAGGGAAAGAGGGAAGGCTTTGCATATAAATGGGAGTTTCCATTTGTGCACGCGCTGACTTTCAAACACACACACACACACACACAGACCATTGACACAGACGCAGGGTGAGAAAGACAGGGACTATGTTCACATAGACTTCAGTCATCTAATTATTTGCCAAATTATTAATTCGTGGACTTTAACTGCAGTTTGGCACTTTAACGTTTATTCACGAACATTTCCTGCGTGTCCAAACCAGATATTAAATGTTAGTAACTGCTGAAGGAGTGCATATTTAATGGAGTGTTTGAAACGCACGGCATATTTCAGGAAAATAAATCCTGCATTTATCGGTAACTAGATGCTCTCTGTAGGCAGCGTCAGGAAGCCCTGTGTGTATACACTATTCTGTCACTAAATGCGGCGAAAAATCTACACGACAGTAATCGTTTGATTAAGATGTTTACACTTTACACGGATCTTTCAGTCTATAATACTGCAGTGATGTTAACCTGCTGTAAACTCAGCAACAGTTCTAATCATCTGACTGAGGTCTGTCTGTAAACACTGAAAGAGTATTGCAGACGAAACCAACTAACTTTGCCATCTTCATAAACAAACAAACACCACTAAACGCCTACTTACCGATCAGGTGACATGTTCTCTGCAAACGTATATATGACGCGTGGTAATACACCACTGTATTCCAACTGCTTGGGTCCACACGCGAGCTTTACTCTCATCTCGGGGAAATGGAAACAAATACTTTGTTGCGGCACATTTATCAACGCAACACCGACGAACCAATCCTCTCGGCTGGCGACAAAACGTAGCGTCTCTCTGCCGTTTGAAACTTGTCACAGGTAAACACATCTTCCTGTATATGTAGTTCATGCATATTGATGAAGCTCCGCGTCATACACAATAGAGCGCTCTGATTGGTTTGAACAAAGGCCATGTCATGAATTAATGCTGCACGCTGACTGACGTCAATTTGTTCGCTTCCGGGACAGACATCCACTCTCCACGCTGGACCATATGCAAAGACATCAACGTCGTGACGCAGCCTCAAAAATTCGTTTCAAACCGGAAGAACGAATTTGCTCGAAATAACGCAAAAACAACCAATTTTCACTTTTTAGTCAATTATATGTGTCCTAATAGTGTTTATAGCAGCGTGGGACACATATATGACTGTCAACAGCCCAAAAAATGTGTTTTGGTGTTTCATGGCCCTTTAAGACTATTATGATTAAAACTGCTGAGGAACACATAGGACACACATAGAGGAATTAAACTGAACAGGAGGGCGACTGATTCAGGCTTTAACTGTGTATCTAACAGGAGTATAATAATGAGCTGTACTGGCGGGGATGTTGGTGTCGAACACAGTGCCGTCCTCCAGTGTCCCCGTGTACCAGCAGCTCACAGTCTCGCCTTTCTTGGGGAAGTTGGTCTTGTCTCCCTTCTTCAGGATGGACTTGGTGAACTTTGGAGGACCCTGAAGACAGAAAACATCCCCATCAGACACACACAAACACGCACACACACGCTCGCTTGCACAGACACACACACTCACCTCGTCCACCGTCTCTGTCTTCACATCTTTAGGAGCGTCGCTGATCTTCACTGCTTTCAGCTCTTCTGTGGGAGCGTCCGGCTCTGAGCCCTTAAACCTCTGCGACACACACACACATTGTTTTTACATATATAACTTACACAAACCCACTTGTATAGGCACATGCACGCATGCACACAAGCATGGACACACATTTGTAAAAGCACAGGCACACACACACACATTAACATACCCACACACAGACTAACACAGACATACACACATTAACAGACATTGACACATCAACATACACACACGCACACACATTAATATACGCAAACACACACATGCAGTGACACAAATACATTAACATACACATTTACACGAACACACACACGGACACAAACATGCATGCACATACATACACCACACACACATCAATGCAAACATACACATTAGTGCACACAATAACACACACACACACAGATAGAAAGATACCTCTCACACACTGAAACATACACAGACCACACTCACACACACAGTAACACATACACTAACATAGACAGAACCCCCCCCCAAACACACAAACACCACAGATACCACATATACAGTGCACACAAACACACTGTCATCTCAGACTCGTCACCCTGAACACTTCACAGTTCTCCACATATTAACACACACACCTTCATCTGACTTCACAGTTGTCCACACACACACACACACACACACACACACACACACACACACACACAC
>CAIGQQ010030696.1:567658-579613 GCA_903798035.1 Danio albolineatus
CATAAGTCCCTCCCCTTCACCAGTAGCCCCTCCTCTTTATCATCATCTACTCCCAGTTATCAGTAGCTCCTCCTCCTCTACATTAGCCATGCCTCTTCATCTCCAGTAGCTCCTCCCCTTCATCATCAGTAGCTCCTCCCCTTTATAACCAGTAGCTTTAAACCAGCAGTGTTGTGTAGTGAAACAGCTCATGATAAGCGTTCAGCATTGCTGTTTTGGTGACTGACGGCCACTTCATCAGCATGTGGAGAGTGTGTGTGTGTGTGTGTGTGTGTGTGGGAAGCTGATGGTGTGCTAAAGCGAGTCACTGACCTCCGCTGACCCCTCTGACCTCTGACCTGTAGATCTTCATAATTGTACACCTTCACTGTGACCTGCTGGATCCTGCTGCTCCTCATTAGAGCCCCCGTCTCTCTCTCTCTCCTGCTGTAGAACGCTTCATCCTCTCAGCCAGAGTCACTGAAGCAGCTACAGCTTGCTCTTAGACCTCCTGAAGCTCCTGCATGTCGTCTGGGGGCTAGTTCAGGGCTCATATTCACATTAAGAGCTCTCAAAGCTGCTGAGATAAACTTTACTGAGGAATAGAGAGAAAGTACTATGCAGAAATGACTTTTATAAGGGGTGTGTGTGTGTGTGAGCAGTGTGTGAGTATCTCCAGCAGCCTCTGATGCTCAACATGAGCTAAGTGTGTTTGTTCCAATCAGACTTGATGCAGAAACACTGTGATTGACATTCTCCCTTTATGCGTTTCATCAGAGGGGGAAAGCCCCGCCCACTAGTCTCCCTCATCAGCATAAACAGCAGCCCTGAGTGAGAAGCAGCCGTCTGTCCATTAGCCATTAGAGTGTTTGAGCTGCTGGAGATAATGTCAGCATAGACTAAGAGGATTATAGATGTGGAGTTTTAGATGAACAGCGACAGGAGTCTCCATAGACTGACAGAAGCATGAAGCACACACACACACTGAAGCACACCTGACCAGCACTGACAACACACACACTGCTGTTTTACATCTGTCACTATGTTGACGCCTGTAGCTCCGCCCTCTTCTGTAAAGAGCACAATCTAATTTGAATTTAAAGCAACAGTCACCAAAAAGCCACAATGAGGATCAAAGCCACTAGGGGTGCAGCGGTTCAATCTACCCACAGATTGGAGTGTATCACGGTTTTAGGGTCACCGGTTTGGTGCTTTTCTGAAGGCAAACAGAAACTGTGCCATCGCGGCTCCGCCTGCTCTGATCATACAGGTTTGGATTTCAGCAGCGGTGTTCAGGAGCCTCCACTCTTTCTGTAACGAGCTACAAGTCGTTTATTAAACTAACTTAATCTTACTTCTCTATATTATAACTAATCACAGTTAGTCTGAAGCTGTTTAAGGATGGTTGAAGCGATAAACATCCTGCAGTTAGTTTGCTCTGACAGCTCAGCAGGTATGTTGTTATCCGACCTTTTCATTCAGGGACTGGCCTGGATTACTGGCACACGCCATAGGCACATTATGTCTATTATGGCATTATGTGTTTGAATATTATGAATATTTACGATCTATTGATAAATTATTGTTAATTTTCCCACTGATGATCCAAAAGATTTCTTCAAATGCCGCAGTGAAGCTGCTTAAAGCCATTGGTGCCCCAGCAAAACAAAGAAGTTATGACTCAAACTGATGCACTAACCCTGAGAGCCGAGTGTAGCTGTGTGTTTGTTGCTCTCTAGCCGAGTGTACCTCTAGCTCAGCTCATCTGCTGCTAAGTTCAGTTTTATTTTAAATTTGATTACTAGACGTCGCGATCAAACTCCGCCGATCATTTTATATACTAAATCCATAAATTTTAGTACTGCAACCGTGAGCTCACTGTGTTAGCATCGCAGCTAACATTCCAACAATCCAGCTGTAAGTACTCTAGCTGATCTTTGGTCTGTTTTCTCTGCCCGATTTAACAGTTTACAATCCCTTATCAAGACTATAAAACTTTGTCGATCAAGTTAATTACTAGCTCTTTAATTTTAAATCTCTTCCACGGTCACAGCAAAGCAGCTCACGTGCAAACAGCTCAGGGTTGGGCTTTTTTCAGACCCCGGCTTGCTTTTGCGCTCTCTTTTCCAGTTTGTTTGCTGATTCGCGTCTATTTTTCCTCCTACGAGTGTCGTAGTTTATCTGCTTACTCGTGCCCGACTGCACCCTCGTATTTCACCTTTATATCTCACCCAGATTTTGATCGCGCCTATCGCGCTATTTGTTTATTTTGCTTTCACTTTCTAGTTAACTAGCTCGCGTCTATTCTCTCACGTGCATCGTCCAGTTTAATCACACATTCCGCCTATTTACACCTTTTATATTACGTTATAAATCACTTTGTGCAGGTGTTCTCTCTCTCTAGTTCTCTCTCTCTCCAGTTCTCTCTCTCTCCCTCTCTCTCTCCAGTTCTCTCTCTCTCTCTCTCTCTCTCTCTCTCTCTCTCTCTCTCTCTCTCTCTCTCTCTCTCTCTCTAGTTCTCTCTCTCTCTCCCCCTCTCCTTCTCTCTTCATTGACTACTGCTGATTAAACAGAAACCCGTCTGCTCCTGTTAACTCTATACGCTGCTGTGGTAAGTCAGAATTTACTTCGACTCACGGTGAGTAAAAATGGCTTCTCCTGCTCTTGTCACATGCATTTCATGCCACATGTTTAGTGTATCTCTCTCTGTCAGCAAGGAGGGCTTCACATGTGATAAATGTAAGGAAATAGTTAGGCTGACAGAGAAGATCTCAGAATTAGAAACACACATCCAAACTTTAATTAAGGATAGTAAGAGTCCTAGGTCCCTAGATAAGGATTTGGATGTGACTAGTCTAGCAAGCCATTCACATTGTTCGGCTCCGGTTGTTGCGTCTTTGCAGAGAGACGGCTGGGTCACCGTGAGGGAAACTAGAAGTGGGAGAAAACACCGTATGTCCGTTCCAACATCAAACAGGTTTAGCCCCCTCAGTGATGCACCCACTGAGAAACCTGATGAAAGTGCCCTTGTGATTGGCGACTCCATAGTACGGAACGTACAAATAGAGACACCAGCCACCATAGTCAAATGTCTGCCGGGAGCCAGAGCGCCTGACATCATGTCAAATTTAAAAGTACTGACTAAATCTAAACGTAAGTTCAGTAAGATCGTTATCCACGTCGGTGCTAATGATGTTCGACTACGTCAGTCGGAGATCACTAAAAGTAATATTAAAGAGGTGTGTGATCTTGCAAAGACGATGTCAGACACCGTAATATGCTCTGGTCCCCTGCCCGCTTATCGTGGTGACGAGTTTCACAGCAGACTCTCATCACTCAATGGCTGGATGTCAAAATGGTGCCCACTGAATAACATAGGTTTTGTAGACAATTGGCCAAGTTTTTGGGGTAGACCTGACCTGTTGAAGAGAGATGGTCTTCATCCCACTCGGGCTGGAGCAGCTCTCCTCTCTAGTAATCTGGCATATAGTCTTAGTGCTGGCATTTGACTAACTGGGGCCCAGGTCAGGGAGCAGACAGATTGGCTTAACCAACCGTCTGCTAGTCTCCACGGTTTACCCAACTCAAATAATCTGCAGCACATAGAATCACCTAGATATAAGAACATAGAGACTGTGTCTGTTCCCCGAGCCTCTAAATATAAAAAACTCCCAAATCCATTTAAAGGTAATAATCTAATTGATGTTCAAAAAATAAAAAATAAAGCTAACCAAAAAATAAAACTCGCATTATTGAACATTAGATCGCTGTCATCTAAAACTCCTTTTATTAATGATTTGATAACTGATCTAAAGCTAGATGCTCTCTGTCTAACAGAAACCTGGATAAAACCAGATGATTACATGCCCCTAAATGAGTCTTCACCTGAAGGATATCATTATAGACATGAGCCGCGTCCTAAAGGCAAAGGTGGAGGCGTGGGCATAATATACAGTAATATTTTTAGTGCTACTCAGCGATCTGATTTTAAATATAATTCATTTGAAGTAATAGTGATGTATATTTCAGTGAACAATTTAAACAATACATTTCAATCTAAATTTGTACTGGCAACTGTTTATCGGCCTCCAGGGCACCATACCGACTTTACAAAAGAATTTGCTGATTTCTTATCTGAAATAGTTCTGGCCACAGACAAAGTTATAATTGTTGGTGATTTTAATATTCATATAGATAATGAAAAAGATGCTTTAACGCTGGCCTTCTTAGACATACTAGCCTCTGTTGGAGTGAAACAGCATGTCTCAGGGCCTACCCATCGACATAATCACACTTTAGACCTAATATTATCACATGGTATTGATATTGATAATGTTGAAGTTGTGCAGCAGAGTGATGACATTTCAGATCACTATTTAATCTCCTGTTTATTGTGCATCGATAGCTCTACAAAATCATCTTCTATTCACAAATATGGCAGGACGATCACCGCTAGCACTAAGGATGATTTTGTTAGTAACCTACCTGATCTGTCTAATTTTTATAACATTCCAGGCAGTCTAGAAGAGCTTGACACTGTAACTGAAACCATTGATTCCGTCCTTTCTAATACGTTAGATATAGTTGCTCCGTTACACTTCAAAAAGATTAGGGAAAAAAATCCGACGCCATGGCACAATGAGCACACACGTGTCTTAAAGACAGCAGCCCGGAAAATGGAGCGTAGATGGAAGAAATCAAAACTAGAAGTTTTTCGTCTGGCCTGGAAAGAAAGTTCGCTTAACTTTAGAAAAGCTTTAACGTCAGCCAGATCTGCTTATTTTTCAACTTTAATAGAAGAAAATAAACATAACCCTAGGGTCCTGTTTACCACGGTAGCTAATCTAACTAAAAATAAAGCATCAACATGCATTTCTCAGCATAGCAGTAATGACTTTATGAACTTTTTCACACGCAAGATTAATGATATCAGAGATAAAATAAGCACCAACAGTCTGCCTCCTACAGCCTCGTCCCAATTAGAGCATTGTAGACCGGTAATGGATAAACTTCAAATTTTTTCAACAGTAGGTGAGGAAGAATTATCTAAACTGATAAATTCGTCAAAATCAACAACGTCTATGCTAGATCCCATACCGACCAAATTATTAAAACAATTGTTTTCAGAAGTTTCTGAACCTGTTCTTAACATTTTGAATTCATCCCTACTCCTAGGATACGTTCCTAAAACTTTTAAACTAGCTGTCATTAAGCCTCTTATTAAAAAAACACAGCTTGATCCTAAAGAACTAGCAAATTATAGACCAATTTCAAACTTGCCTTTTCTATCAAAGATTTTAGAAAAAATCGTATCTGCTCAACTATGTTCCTTCCTACAAAGAAACAATATTTATGAAAAATTTCAATCTGGATTTAGAGCATTTCATAGCACAGAAACCGCACTCCTAAGAGTCACAAATGACCTCCTTCTGTCGTCCGACCGTGGTTGCATTTCTCTCTTAGTGCTATTGGACCTCAGTGCTGCATTTGATACAGTTGATCATAATATTCTCCTTGATAGGCTTGAAAATTATGTTGGTATTACAGGAACTGCATTGGCCTGGTTCAGGTCTTATCTATCTGAACGTTATCAATTTGTATCAGTTAATGAAGAGACATCATACAGATCAAAAGTACACTGTGGGGTACCACAAGGCTCAGTTCTTGGTCCCTTACTTTTCACACTATATATGCTACCGCTAGGTGATATCATTAGAAAACATGGAGTTAGCTTCCACTGTTATGCTGATGATACACAACTTTATATCTCCTCTCAACCTGGTAATTTGTTTGAATTTACTAAATTAACAGATTGTATAGCTGATATTAAAAATTGGATGACTAATAACTTCTTATTACTAAATTCAGATAAAACTGAGGTCTTGCTTATTGGTCCCAAAAATCTCACACGCAAAAACTTAGAACACTGTCTAACCCTTGATGGTTTCTTAGTTCAGTCCTCATCTTCAGTCAAAAATTTGGGGGTGATTTTTGATAGCAGCCTGTCATTTGAAGGCCAGATTTCAAGCATCTGTAAAACTGCTTTTTTTCATCTTAAAAATATTGCCAAACTTCGACACATGCTATCAATGTCTGATGCGGAAAAGCTCATTCATGCTTTCATGACGTCTCGATTGGATTACTGTAATGCATTACTAGGCGGCTGCCCTGTTGGCCTGATAAACAAACTTCAGCTAGTTCAAAATGCAGCTGCTAGAGTGCTTTCTAGAACAAAGAAATATGATCATATTACTCCAGTTCTTTCAGCATTGCATTGGCTCCCTATTAAATATCGTATAAATTTTAAAATCTTACTGACTACCTACAAAGCCCTGAACGGCTTGGCTCCCCAGTATTTGCAGGAGCTCCTGATTTATTATAGCCCATCACGTCCGCTACGCTCAATTAATTCTGGACAATTAATTATTCCCAAAATATCAAAATCAACTGTAGGTGGTAGATCTTTCTCTTATCTGGCACCTAAACTCTGGAACAGCCTTCCTAGCACAGTTCGGGAAGCAGACACACTCTGTCAGTTTAAAACTAGATTAAAGACACATCTCTTTACATTAGCATACACATAAAACACAAATGCTTTGGAATCCAAATCCTCTAAAGGATTGTTAGTCTGCATTATTTAGGGCAACCGGAGCCGGGAACACTTCCCAAAACGCATTATAATTTGAATGGCATCTGCACTCATGTTAGTCTGTTTTTTATTATTCCCGAGGTTTCCATAATCCTGGACCATGCCGTATCCTGAGCAGCTGCTGTGGTGGTTATGGAGGAATGGAGAGCATGAGACAGTTTCCTGTAAGACGATCCCTGTGACAGACGAGTCCTCGCATTGTTCCCAAAGGGCCAGCCTGTTGACCAGCCGGTGACCCGCCTGTGGTCTCTCCATGATGGATGTCCAGCGTTCTCCAACCCCGGTGCCATAGACTGCAGCTCTGCACAAGACGTCTGGCCATAGGAGAAATGGTCGTGCCCAACTGAGCCTGGTTTCTCTCGAGGTTTTTTTTTAATTCTTCACTTTCGCCAATTGGTGAAGTTTTTTCCTCGCCGCTGTCGCCTTTGGCTTGCATGGTTCGGGACCTGTAGGGCTGCGCATCGATGGATTACTATTCAGTGTTTGGACTCTCAGCAGTGACTATTAAACCACGCTGAAATGAACTAAACTGAACTTCAACACTGAAAACTGGACTGACACTGTTTCAATTTTTTATAATGCATGTGAAGCTGCTTTGACACAATCTACATTGTAAAAGTGCTATACAAATAAAGATGAATTGAATTGAATTATGTTATATTGTGTCGTTCTGGCCAAAACTAACTCAGAATCTTATTATTAATAATCAATCTTTGTATATACTCTTCCATATAGTGTTTAGTAATTTTAATCAATTTAAGATGTTTGACAATGTTAAGATAAATATGCTGCATTTTGGCATGCTTTTTGACTTATTTATGAACTATTTATGGACATAAACATCAATAAAAATCTCCTGGATGTGAAGAATATGTGTCCCTGGCCTTCACTGAGCTCCAGTAATAGTTTAACGTACAGAAATTGTGAATAAAGTTGACTGTTGATGTCTTCAATAATAATGTCAAATAACCAACATTTCTCAAAATGGATATATCTCATTTAGCAACGAAACTCTTCATATATATTTACTGGGTACCAAACACCAGACAATGCAGCAGGCTTCACACATATAACTGTAGATGTGCTCATTATCTCATTAATAAGTAAAAGTAGGATTTGTATGTTCAAATAAAATAATAAAAAAAATAAAGAGAGAAGAAGCGTAAACTTTTCCTGTTTTACAACCCGACTCCATTCATGCAGATCATGCAGATAATAATGATGTCAACACATCTGAATAACTGGCGTCACGGTGGCGCAGTGAGTAGCACAATCGCCTCACAGCAAGAAGGTCGCTGGTTCGAGTCTCGGCTGGGTCAGTTGGTGTTTCTGTGTGGAGTCTGCATGTTCTCCCCGTGTTGGTGTGGGTTTCCTCCGGGTGCTCCGGTTTCCCCCACAGTCCAAACACATGCGCTATAGGGGAACTGATGAACTACACTGGCCCTAGTGTATGAGTGTGTGTGTGAGTGTGTATGGGTGTTTCCCAGTACTGGGTTGCAACCGGAAGGGCATCCACTGTGTAAAACATATGCTGTAATAGTTGGTGGTTCACTCCACCAAAGGGACTAACCCGAAAATAAACGAATGAATCTTAATAACCGAGCACTAATTGTGTATTAATTACTTCTGTTTACATTATGCTTGCCAAGGCAACAGCACATGTTTATGACCAATCACTCCAGAGAGCTCCATTATCACTGATCAGCTCCATCACAGCGAATGAAACTTCAGCAATGAGAGAGCGGTCGGCTCTTCTCTCTTAATTCAGCAGGAACGGTCAGTCGAGAGGGAAACTGTTCTTATCTCATTCATTCATTTTCTTGTCGGCTTAGTCCCTTTATTATTCTGATGTCGCCACTGCGGAATGAACCGCCAACTTATCCAGCACGTTTTTACGCAGCGGATGCCCTTCCAACTGCAACCCATCTCTGGGAAACATCCATACACACTCATTCACACATATACACTACTGACAATTTAGCCTACCCAATTCACCTGTACCACGTGTTTGGACTTGAGGGAAAAACTGGAGCACCCGGAGGAAACCCACGCAACCACGGGGAGAACATGCAGACTCCACACAGAAACACCAACTGACCCAGCCGAGACTCGAACCAGCGACCTTCTTGCTGTGAGGCGAACGTGCTACTCACTACGCCTACCGTGGCGCCCTGTTCTTATCTGACATCAGTAAACAGAATGAATAAATAGTGAGAGCGATCAGGCGCTGAAGAACAGCCAGCAGGTGCACAACTGCAGAAACAGACCCGCACAACCTCATTAAGCTCTATATCAGGGTCCATACGGGACACTTCTGGGACTGGACACTATCTAAGAGGCTATCTTTGCAACAGCAACAAAATCTGAATTGTCTGAATCAAGCGGCAACCTCTCGCTTTCCCTCGGGAAGCCAATACAGAAGTAACTGAAACTGCAATACATCGACTCGCCTTCGGGGGCTGGCTCCAGGAACTCCAGGGGGTTTCTGACTGCAATGTTAAATTGGCCATTTTTACAGCTGATAAAAACATGTTTACAGCCTGGTACAATCGATGGTTTTGATGCATATAGCAAATATTACCCTTCATGACAACTCTGAGGGGCGTGAATTTTTTTATAACTCCTCTGTTTCCTTTTTATTAAGTTAAATTAAGTTTGCATAATTAAGGAGCTTGGCCACTTGAGTGACAGCTAGTCCCGCTGGTCGCCGTCACGTCACCTCAGCTGATTCCGCCTGATTAGCCGCTGAACTCGGTATATACATCTTTATTTTGTGTTGTTTTATGCGGCTTTACACAGTCAGCTGCCTTTTGGAATTATTTCCTACATTTATCAGATGATATGGCATGCTGTGTGCACTTAATTGTGCTCACAAACCATTCACACGGCCTCCGTTTCCCAGGTGAGTGAAATTATACACAAATACCATCTCTATAAATGTACTTGCTTAAATTAAGATAATGTATCATTTATAATGTTCTTTAGAGCTGTAATGCCCTCCAGAATCTGACAGATTGATCAGCTGTAGGCTATAAAACAGTCATCTGAAGCATTGTCATACGCTGTTATGCCTGGATTTCATAAATAGCCTTGCATTTACTAACACAGACTATATCTGAAGTATTTGGATGTAATTCACATTTCCCTCCTGTAGAAAAACGTCATAAGATCAGTGTTTAGTGCCTCAGTATAGTACAACAGTGTTTTTAAAAAGGCTAAACACTTTATTATTATAGTGTACAACCAAGCACATGTGCTCAGAACACAAACGAGTCCCAGGTAATGAAGTATTTAGCGTTTCTCCCAAACTAAGCAAAATGCTAGCAGCGTCTGTAGCTCCGCCCACGCTCCTCCTCTTTGCCCTTATTTGGATACCCCCAGCTGGAGCAGTGACGCGCCAACAAAATGGCGCCGGTTGGCCACGCCCACTTGTGGCCTCTTTTGCGCTCTTCAGAAACCTATGGGTGACGTCACGGATACCACGTCCATATATTTTACAGTCTATGGTCTGAATGTACATTGAATTTCAAAGTCTGAATGCACATTGAGTGTCTGTTGAAACACGGTGCTGTTTACGCCTCACCTGCGCTTTTGCAGGCGCTTCACTAGCCGTGCTGAACTCAGAAACTCCACACACACCGATGTGAGGAATCGTGATGTCAACAGCTGATTTGCATACTAAGAGGTGATTGGACAGGTCACAGACATGTGGTTGAGGAGGGGGATTCGTAAAATGAGGTGCCGGATCCGGATCCGGCGTGTTCCAGCACAGATTAAGCCCTGCACACCACGGATTCTTATAAATGACACAGCATTTATGTAATGTAGTGTGTATTTATATAGCGCATTTATTGTGTATGGCTATACACCCAAAGCGCTTTACAATCATGAGGGGGTCTCACCACACCACCACCAGTGTGCAGCATCCACTTGGATGATACGACGGCAGCCACAGGACAACAGAGCCAGTGCGCTCACTGCACACCAGCTATAGGAGGAGTGGAGAGACAGTGATAGAGCCAATTCAGAGGATGGGGATGATTGGAAGGCCATGAACGTAAGGGCCGATTGAGGGACTTTGTCCGGGTTTACACCCCTACTCTTCACAAGAAGTGCCATGGGGTTATTAATGACCACAGAGAGTCAGGAGCTCGGTTTAACGTCTCATCCGAAAGACGGCGCCCACTGACAGTATAGTGTCCCCTTCACTTTTACTGGGGCATTAGGACTCACACAGACCGCAGGTTGAGCGCCCCCTGCTGGCCTCACTAACACCACTTCCGACAGCAACCTAGCTTTCCCATGTGGTCTCCCATCCAGGTACTGACCAGGCTTAGCTTCAGTGAGTAACGGCTCTTGGACTGCAGGGGTCATATGGCTGTGGCTTTAACTGTAACATGAGCTGTATTTCACTGTAGGACAGTTATGCTGGATGTTAATGTATTGTAAAACTTATTGTGGATACGTACCCCTGTCTACAATCCTGGAGAGCGCAAATTATATACCCAGAGGTATGTCTGGCTGCATTTCGTGTTTAAAATGAACGATACTAGGTGGTAAGATGCTGGATTTCAGATTTCAGAGGTGCCGGTGTTCTGACGATCTGCACTACCTCATCAGAATGTGCTTCCAGAAGCTCAATCTGTCATATTTCATCTAAAAAACGAGTTAGCTTAAGAATAGCCCTTGCAGTAATATTAACATATTTGATTGCCTTACCTTCGTATTCGTGCAAATATCCGTCATAAAAGAACATGTAACCTTTGTCAATCTTTGATTTAAAGGTCGATGAATTCATCTGGACAAACCGGTCGACATCTCCAAATGTGAAGATCTGCAAATCTTTGAGGTAGTGTGGAAACACGTACGCTTCAGCCGCCGCCATCTCTGTGTTTACCCTACTATGACGACTTCCGCTTCGCGAACGTGGAAGTGTGAAAAGGGTCTATAATCCCATGTCACTTCTGGTAAAGAGTAGAGTCACATTCCCTCTCGGACCTTACCCATCGTGGCCTCCCAGTCATCCCCATCCACTGATTGGCTCTATCACTGTCTCTCCACTCCCCCTATAGCTGGTGTGTTGTGCAGCACTGGCGCTGTTGTCCTGTGGCTGCCATCACATCATCCGAGTGGAGCTGCACACTTGTGGTGGTGTGGTGAGACCCCCTAATGATGGTGAAGCACTTTGGGTGTATGGCCATACACAGTAAATGCGCTATATAAATACACATTACATTACATAACTGACTCCAGACCAGTGTGTATGCGCTATATAAATACACATTACATTACTGACTCCAGACCAGTGTGTATGCGCTATATAAATA
>CAIGQQ010030696.1:603698-614473 GCA_903798035.1 Danio albolineatus
ACACACACACACACACACACACACACACACACACACACACACACACAGAAGTCAAAGGCTGTTTCTCAATTCCAAGAATGCAGAGAATGGACTCGTGTTCCTGTGGAGAGCGGTCTTGCCAGGTCACATCGGAAGAACAAACTCGGGAGACCGCGAGGACAGAGAACGCGTCCTGTGAGGAATGAGATGCAGCGTTCTTCCTGATGGTCACATGACCCTAACGCATCTTTAACCGAAGATTATTCAAACATTACAGCATTTATACAACGATTTATTTTTTCCCCCCGTTTCAATTCAATTCAATTCACCTTTATTTGTATAGCGCTTTTACAGTGTAGATTGTGTCAAAGCAGCTTCACATAGAAGGTTCTAGTAAATTGAAAATGTCAGTTTAGTTATTAATGTTTGAGTTCAGTTCAGTTCAGTGTTGTTATGCATATATGTTATGCACAATATATGTTATGCATAAATACTTCAGAAATATACGCTGCACATCACAAATAAAACAGATTTTACTACGAATTTCAACAAATAAACACCCTTAATGTGTTTATGCCTTTATTAATATTTTCACGTTAATGTTTACTTTCACCGTCTCATTTAGGGAAACTCCTGAGGTAAATAAGTATATCTCTGAACTTTAATAATAAATCTGTACAAAATGCTGCGCTTCCCATCTCCAGTCGCAATGACTTCTGGGACTTCTAGAGCGAGTTCGGTGCTCAAGTCTGCATCGGTGTGTCCTCGATATCAAGAACACATCCGGGAACTTTCACGCGTCCTCCGTACTTGCGGTCTTGAGTATTGGAACTGAACTTCGGCAGATGATGATGACGTTACAGGAGAACACGAGGACGCAAGACCGCTGAAGAACGCATATTGACAAACAGCCATTTGATATTCGCCTCTGCTAGTGTCTGAAGGGAAAGGCGCGTTCACATTTTATCCGAACTGGAACTACATATTCAGTGCTGTACCGTGTTGATGTGATCAAGCAAAAGATCCGAACCCAACTTGATTCATTTATTCAACTCTGAGTCGACTTATTCACTTAAGAATCAATCGTTTTAAACACAGCACACTTCAGATTTAACACCAGCTGGATGTGTTCACTCACTCAGAGATGTGTTACACACTACATGATGCTCATTCTCAAAAACCCATAATACGTTATTTTCACTGTAAGCTGAATACTAGTGTCTTTAAGAATTCTTAGACATGACTATTAACACTATTGTTTAGAAACATGCTGAAAAATCTCTCTGTTAAACAGAAACTAGACTGGAAGAATTAAAATGTAAAGGAGAGTGTATGCTTTTGACTGTATATAATGTGCATATCCGTCAACCCTCCCGTTTTTCCCAGGATTCTCCCGTATTTTACAGTTCTATCCCGCTATGATCCCGTAAAGGTGTTTTCCCGTATTTTCAGTCTTTCTCTGAAGGGTGGCGATAAACATTAAAGAGTCGATCCTCCCTATACACAACCCATACCGCCGCACCACCAGGGGGCGCCCCTTGCTCTTAAATGTGAGTCAGTTCTGTGCTTTCGCTTTATTTAGGCATAAAACACTCTGAAATAAATATAAAAATGGCGGGATTCCCTTTCCTTTTCATTACAGGTGCCGTCGCTCCTCCTGTGCAATCCTCAAAACAGTCATAAAGCGGTGCGTGACTGTCAGACGCGCTCCATAGTGAGAAACACACGCTGTTTCCCAAACCCATTCTGTACATGTGATCTGAAGCGGAGTGAAAGTCTGGGTTCAGGGTGAGTGTTTGAACACACATATACACATTATTATTAATAATAATATCTAAAGATGACGATCTTGATGGGTTTTTGTTTCAAACACAACTAATTTTGTCCTAAATGAGCATAAAACGTGAGAAAAGCAGTCGAGTGCTTCATTATAACGTTATTATAATGTATTTTAAAGTGGCATCTCTGTTATTTAAAGGGCACCTGAAAAATCTACTTTTTAAGCTGTTTGGACAGTCATATGTGTAGGTATAGTGTACAGACGGTAATTTTGGGGTGGTATAAACACACCCAGTCCTTTTTTTTTTTCAATTTAACAACATAAAAACGGTGGACCAATTGGAGCGGTTTTGAGAAAGACCGCAACTTTAAGTAGGAGTGCGGTCCCCCCGCCCACCCATATTGATTGACAGGCCCGCGATATCATATCCTCAGTTTGTTGTTTCACGTACGCCATTTTTTTAGTGTGAGTCGAAGCGATGCCACCAAAGGAACACCCTTGCGCTGTTTTTGGATGCAAGGCTCAACACAAGAGCCTTCATCGTCTTCCTGGAAATGAGCAACAGAGGCTTAAGTGGATGGGTTTTATCTTTAACGATCAGGTGCCTGAAAACGCACCTAAACTGTGGTATGTTTGCGCTAACCATTTTAGCGCAGACTGCTTTGAGAATGCGGGACAATTCCACTCGGGATTCGTAAGTAAATTGTTTTTGAAAAATGGATGAGTTCCAACAATCCGCGATCCTTTCTGCATATAAATCATACCAATGCAGTGTTTATCTTTATGTCTTGCCTGTATTTGTTTGTAGAACTCTGATATGGCGAACTTTATCAAACGCATTATGGATGATGCATGCATCGTTACATAGCGGCTGTAAAACTGGACAAACACATAAATGATTTTGTAACTACAACTCTGACACATTCTGGCTCATTCGGATTATTGATTCCTCAACAGTCGTCTCTCCGGGTCGTACACGTGAGGCTGAATGCTGGTCCTCTCACTCATGTTGCTTCTCTCTGTCTGCCTGTGTTGCTGTACACAAAGCAGGGGCGCTCTTGGCTCCGCCCCCTTGTTAAGATTGGCGGGAAGTCGAAACTAATTTGCATGTGAAGCAACACACCCCTAAAACAGCGACCTGTGTACACGCCCCCAAAATTACACTTTTTAACACATTATAATAAAACAATCTGAATTGTGTTTTGATCTGAACCTAGACTGGCACACTCAGCACAACCATAGTAGTGATATAAAGTCTTAAAAAAGGGTTAACCTCTTACACTCTGGTGCTATTTTGGGATTTCCGCCTGGATTTTGTCTACCCAATTTTAAAAGCTTCCTAAATGCAGAGGAGTAAATGCAAAAATGTGGTATCATTTTAAAGAAAACCCTTTAAATTTTCATAAAACACTGTTGAAAGTGATTAAAATAATTGTATATGTTGTCTGTGTTATCATAAACACTCAAAAAAGAGGCGCTTTCTGTATTTTTTCCTTATAAACTCAAATTTAAAAGAGTACCTTTTAGGTTCTGTGTGGTCTAGGTACGAAAAATGCCTCTATCATAATCTATGCAAAAGTTATTGTATTCCAACTGATGAGAGGTGCTATACCTTTTTTTATGTAATTTCCGCCTATCAAACTTTGTAAGTCTTCCATATCCAGATGCAGTGGTATAAATGACAAATTCCAGTGTTATTGGACAGAAAACCCTTTACAAAAGAAACTGCTGAAAGTAATAAATAATATTTGTTATGTTTTCTGTTTTATGATGAATTACTTCAACATCAGGCGCTTTTTTATTTTTTGTTCTAAAACGCTTTTTTGAAAATGTGTAGATAATCCCATAAGAGAATAAGTCACTCCAGACAGTTCTGCTTGAAACCAGCAGAGAGCAGCAAACACTGGGAAAAAGAGTTTAGTCTCTACCATAGAGTATGCAAAGGTTATTGTAATTCAACTGAATATTGGGAAAATAAATTTGATCATTCATATCAAATATGACATATTTGCTTCTGCATAGTTCTTACATGATAAGAACATGAGTTTCCATTACTTTCTCATTTCTCCTTCCCATTTGTATCATAACATTATATGAAAGAAGTCAAAGTCAGCTTCTCCAAAACTTCCTCAGCTCCTAGAAAGAAAAGCTTATTTTTCTTCTTTTTCTGCACCATAATAAACGCGGTGATTCATTCGATAACTGTTTGATATGTGAATATAATTCAGTAAAGGAACGCTAGAATCGTACATGGACGGGCAAGAGCTTTTATTTGAGCTATGACTTGTACATGTGTGTCATATTTGAAGCATATAAAAATAGGAAAATGACAGCTCGGGTATCCAGTATTTTGTTGTGTAATTAAATGTTAATAACTTTTGTACAGTGATGCATATGTGCATAAAATATAGCTTCTACGCTTTCAAACGGAACCACTTATAGGGGTCTTGCGCAACCACGGACCTTTAAAAATGAAAGGGAATGATGACGTCACCGGACCCGGTACCGGGTCCGCAGAGTTTAAGAGGTTCATGTATGTGCCCTTTAATGTAATCAAATGTAACATCATAATAAATGTGATTCATTCGCTGCTCTTTAATCAGAATGTGTGAGTTATACAGTGAGAAAAGGGTTAATGAGATTTGATAATTCTATTTCTTTATTAATGTAAATTTTCTGAACAATTTGTTTTTGTGGGGAGGGAGGGAGGGGGTGTCCCTCATTTTCACATCCCAATGTTGACAGGTATGATAATGTGTAATTTCTGATTAATAACTAACATCGAGCAGCACCGATGATGCTGTACGCTGGTAAACTGCAGTATTTCCTCTGGTCTCCTCTTCAGCATCTCTCATTGAAAGGTGTGAAAAGCCTCCAGCTGAAATCAAACACAATCTCCGCTCTCCAGTTTGACGAGTGATAATTAAAGTCTCCGCCGGACTCTTGACGCTAATGAAACGACGGACCGCGAGGAATCACGAGGGTGATTAAACTGAGGGTATTATTTACACCAGCAGCTCCCGTTCATCCCGCCGGAGCGTCCCGAGTCTGAAAACCAGCTCATCCGCTTCATTCACTGCTACAGTTTACACACAGATCAAGAACAAATCTTTATTATTATCTTTAAAATGCATTTCCTAGCTGCTTTTTTTTACTTATTTCCAACACATTTTAAAGATAATAGATTTAATAATTAACTTCTAATTAGTTTTTTTTAAATAAATGAGCTCATTTTTTAAAAATCATTGAGAATTTATAAGTAAATGATTAATAAACTATATTAAGGCATGTGTGTGTGTGTGTGTTGTTGTGTATGCATAAGAGTGTGCGTGAGTATGCATGGGTGTGTTTGTGTATGCATGATGCCTCATTCACACTAGCAGCGGCTTTGTAGCTGTCTGTCGCTCTTGGTGATGATCTGCTGCAAACGCAGGTCTGTGTAGGTCTACAGCGCGGAGAATACATCCGCCTCTGAGCGAGCTGAGGGAGGATCACGTGAGCTCTACTGATGCTCATATTGGATGTCGCTCAAAGTCGCTCTTCATTTGTATATAGTTGAAATATTCTCAACTTTGTTGCATCGCTCGACACGCCCATAGTAACTATAGAAACACCACAACTACAAATTGTTATGGGAACACAACCACTATAGTAATTGATCTGTTGTGGTGATTCTACAGTTGCTATTGTAACACAACAGCTGTAGTAATTGATCTGTTGTGGCGCTTCTATAGTTGCTATGGTAACACAACAGCTGTAATTAATTTGTTGTGGCATTTTTATAGTTGCTATGGTAACACAACAGCTGTAGTAATTGATCTGTTGTGGTAATGCTATAGTTGTTATGGTAACACAACAGCTGTAGTAATTAATCTGTTGTGGCGATTCTATAGTTGCTATGGTAACACAACAGCTGTAGTAATTAATCTGTTGTGGCGATTCTATAGTTGCTATGGTAACACAACTGCTATAGTAATTGATCTGTTGTGGCGATGCTATAGTTGCTATGGTAACACAACATCTGTAGTAATTCATCTGTTGTGGCAACTCTACAGTTGCTATGGTAACTGTAGAATTTGCACAACAGATGAATAGGGTCACACTTTAACTCACAGTGCATTAACTAATGCTAACAAGCATGGACGGATGTTAATAATGCATTAGTAAATGTTCAGTTATGATTAATAAATGCTGTACGAGTGTTGTTCATGATTAGCTCATGTTAGTAAATGCATTAACTAATGAACCTTATTGTAAAGTGTTACCGTGAATAGTTTATTGATCATTAACTTACTCATTTTGAATGATATTAAAGGTGCTGTTTGTCAGTTTATGACTCTTCTAAAGCATTAAAACACCATCATATTTGTGCAGATATTCAGAAACATGCTCAGTAAACATTCTTTATCTGACAAACACTGCTGAAGTCAGATATTCAGATATTATTAATTAGCAAATAATATAAACATTACGAGCGTAAACATTAGGTGAGCAGGTTACACTGTAACCCTGTGTCCTAATAACACGCTACATGATGAGATACGCAGTGATGAGCAGTTTGCACCAGACGAAACACGACAGAAGTGTAAATACAGCCATTCAGAAGCACAGAATAGTGCACTCACTGCACTCCAGCGGAATGGTGAGGGTTATAATCTAATTAATACGCATTAAAGCTCTTTAACATGATTAAATGTAGATGCTGAATCACGTGTTTAGTTCTAAAGTTCAATTTCCAGATCTGAAGCACCCCGGGTTGCCTGAGTGGAAAACAGCTTATTTTATTCATTTATTAAGGAAGGCTTTCAAAGCATGTGTCCGTGAACGAACTGTCCTATGGACAGTAACAGACTTCGAAATGAGACGCAGATTCAGAGATCCACATGAGATGGTTATTAATTAGCAAATAATATAAATATTACAAATGTAAACATTAGGTGAGCAGGCTACACTGTAACCCTGTGTCCTAACAACACGTTAAGGGACAAGATTTGATACGCAATTTGGCTGTTTGCACCAGACGAAACACAACAGAAGTTTAAATACAGCCCTTAAGAAGCACAGATTAGTGCAGCAAAATGCGAAATGGTATTGTTTTTAAATTTATTTAATACAAATTAAACCTCAATATTATTATTATTATTCATTATTATTAAATGTAGATGCTGAATCACTGGTATGTGTTGGTTTGCACAGAGTTTATTGTATTCTCCAGATCTGAGCTGAACTATCTGCTGCTGCTTTCAGTATTTGGTGATAAATGTCATGTGAAACAGCATTCAGACTCACATTATGAGCATTTAGCACTGAATAAAGCAGATGAGGTGTACCTGAGCTGATCACTGTCAGTGTTCTGTTGTTCAGCTGTGAGAAGCTGTTTCTAATATATCAGCTGGAGGTGTTGGTTAGGACAAAACTCCTTTAATATGGAGAATATTCCCTCTATCAGGCGCCACTGCTCTTAGTTCCTGTCCTCAATCTGGCAACCTGCACTTGTGTTTGTTTTGATCCAGGAGTGCAATACCTAGTTCAACCAATGGTGTCAAACTCACACACTGCTCTTAAGTAACTGCGTTGTAAATAATGCTGTACTTCATTTACTAATGAACAATGAATCATTAACAGAGTGAAAATACAGTCATTAGAGACGTTATATATGTGCCTGCTCTGTTAAACAGCGCGCTGAAATATTTGAAGAAGATTGAAACTTTTACCAGAGGGGGAATAACTTTCTCTTCAGCGAATACAACGAATGCTTTGATTATGATCTGTGTGTACTTAAAGGGACAGCTTTGTTATTTATGTTCATATGAGGTAATTTGTTGGTTGAGGTCATTTGGAGGTCATGTTTGGGGTTGTTTGCGCATTTGCTGGGAGGTAGTTTGTGTGTTGTTTTTTATTGAGTGTGTCCTCACCCTGTCTGGCCCCGCTGCGGTCCCCACTGGGCCCCGTGTTGGGAGTGTATTTGGTGTCTCGGGTGGCGGCGCTGTGTCTCGTCCAGTCGAAATCATCATTCTTATCCTGAGTGAACAAGCAGACGGGCTCCTCCTCAAAACTACACACAAACTCCCCTGCACAGAGAGAAGAAGATTTTTGATCACTTCATTATTGATTATTAAGAACATTACAGTAGAGGTTGTCTTCCAGAATCACAGGTCACCATTGACTTCCAGTGTATTTTTTCCTCTTACTATGGAAGTCAATGGTGACCGTGTAAAAATCTGCTGAAGGGGGCGCACACGAGCTCACGGTTATTCTTCTTCGGTGTTTGCTCTTCTTAATTAGTCAAGAAAAGTTTGTTATTTTATGTTTTGCTCTGACTGACTGCAGAAACATTTCTCAAAGTTGGACTTTCAATCAAAACGTGAATAAATAATGGACGGGCAATGGCGGAGCTGATGGACTCGCTTCAAACGACGGACAGAAGATAACTCGATAATTTCAAAGTCATTCAAGTCATTACTTCATTTACAAGTACAGGTAAGAGCAGTGTGTGAATCCTGTGTGTGTGTGTGAGAGAGCTCGTCTGTCTGTAGCGTCCTCCTTGGTGTTTCTGTGGGGCACATTGAATCCAAGTGGCACCCTCCCGCTCTCTCTCGGAAAGCCAATACGGAAGTAGCTGAAACTGCAATTCATCAAAATCCCACTAGTCCTGGTGTTTACAGCCCGGTACAAACCACGATTTTGGTGTATATAACTAATATTACCCTTCATGACAACTGTGAGAGAGTGAATTTGTTTATAACTCATCTGTTTCCTTTATATTGAGTTAAGTTTGCATAATTAAGGGCGTGGCCACTTCAGTGACAGCTAGGTCTCGCTGGTTCCCGTCACCCCAGCTGATTCCACCTCATTAGCTGCTGAACTCAGCTTTTACGTTGTATTTTTGTGTTGTTTTATGTGTCTTTACACAGTCAGTCGCCTTTTGGGATTATTTCCTACATCAGGGATCACCAAGAGGGTCCTTGAGGTCCGGTGTCCTGCAGGGTTTAGCTCCAACTTGTCTCAAAACACCTGCCTGGATGTTTCAAGTATTCCTAGTGAGAGCTTGATTAGCTTGTTCAGGTGTGTTTGTTTAGGGTTGGAGGGAAATTTTCAGGACATCGGACCTCCAGGAACAAGTTTGGTGAACCCTGTTCTACAATTATCAGATAGTATGGCATGCTGTGTGCACTTAATTGTGCTCACAAACCATTCACGTGGCCTCCGTTTCCCAGCTGAGTGAAATTATATACTTATATACCATCTCTATGAATGTATTTGTTTTATTTAAGATGATTTATGGGTGGGAAGAAACCGGGGGGAAACCCACGTGAGCACGGGGAGAACGTGTAAACTCCACACAGAAACGTCAGCTGGCTTGGTAAGGACTAGAACCAGTGACGTTCTTGCTGCGAGGCAACAGTGCTAACCACTGGGCCACCGTGCCACACATCTAGGAAAGGAGGAGGAGTAGGGGTGGAAGGGGGGATTCTTCAGATGAAGATAGCTGTTATATGGAGCTTAGGGTATTTATAGTGGCTTAGGAATCGTCTGATTGGTCAATCATGAATTGGATAATGCAGCACCGGCTGTGATCAATCATGAACACGTGATTCACTCCAAATTAGTTTATAAATAAACTTCACTTATTTCTAATGTTGGAGTGACTGTAGGAAGAGTCGCCAAACTGCTTAATTTAAAGCACTATTTCGCTGCTCGGGTCATTCGTGAGCTGTAGGTAAACAGGAGTGTGATGAATAAGGGCAGTATTTGAGGATATTTACAGCAGTAAACTGGTGTTTCTCTTCAGATCGACTCTGATCTGCAGTGCTGGACTGATTGTCATTCAGCGGTGTTTGTTTGTTGATAAATATTCATTGATTTCATTCAAACGCAGTGGAGCAGCGGAGCGCCTGACCTTCAGCAGCAGCGGCAGCAGATACACTGATCTCAGAGTCAACACTGGTTATGATCAGCACTGAGGACCAGCAGAAACCAGCAGAGACCAGCGGATACTGTTAGATACAGCTATAACACACACACACACACACACACACACACTAATGCAGGAGACCAGGGGAACACACATCTGAAGGACACACACACAACAAACACACTAAAGAATAAAGAAAGAAAGAAAGAAAGAAAGAGAAGAGAAGAGAAGAGAAGAGAAGAGAAGAGAAGAGAAGAGAAGAGAAGAGAAGAGAAGAGAAGAGAAGAGAAGAGAAGAGAAGAGAGGAAGTAGGCACTTACGCAGGTGTGGATTGGTTGGCGCTGTGAAAACACAAGATGAAAACATTCATTAGATCAGATTGAACGTGAACAAGAATAAACTCATCTGTGCTTCAATTATTAATATCCTTTCATTTTTATACTTTAAACTGAGCCTAATGTGCCTGAACAAACCGACACACTGACATCATCATCACCATCATCATCATCATCAGCAGCAGCAGGAAGTGATGCAACGTGTAGAAATACAGCAGAGTGAAGAAGAGCTGCTTCTCGCATCAATAACTCATAGACAAACACACTGACACACACACACACACACACACACACACACACACACACACACACACACACACACACACACACACACACACACACACACACACACACACACACACACACACTGCTGGAAAACACAAAAATGTAACGAATATATATTTTTTGGGGAGGGGCTCTGTCCTAAAGGACTGACAGCTCCACCAGAAACACCAGATAGCCCCGTCCTCTAAGGGGCAGATAGCCCCTCCCTAAAAGATTGATAGCTCTGTTAAAATGTGGTAAAAAAAGAAGAAGAAAAAAAAACAATCAAACAAGCAAAGGAAACATAAAACAATCAAACAAACAAAACAAGCAAACAATCAAAACAAGCAAACAAACAAACAATCAAAACAAGCAAACAAACAAACAATCAAAAACAAACAAACAAACAAGCAAACAATCACAACAAGCAAACAAACAAACAATCAAAACAAGCAAACAATCACAACAAGCAAACAAACAAAACAAGCAAACAAACAATCAA
>CAIGQQ010030696.1:801584-812552 GCA_903798035.1 Danio albolineatus
GAGAATAAATGAATGAATGAATAAATAATAAACCTAAAAAAATAATATAATTTATTCAAATGAATGGATGGATGAAAAAATGAATGAATGGATAAATGAATGAATGAAAAAAAAAATAAACAATGATATAATTTTTATCAATTTAATAAAATGAATGAATGGATGAATAAAAGAATGAATTAATGAACGAATGAATGAATAAAAAACCTAAAAAAAATAATAGAATTTAAATGAACGGATGGATGAAAAAAATGAAATGAATGAATGAATGGATGAATGAATGAATGCATGAAAAAATAAACAATGATATAATTTATGAATGGATGGACGAAAAAATGGATGAATGAATGAACGAATGAATGGGTGAACGAATAAATTAATTAGTTAATTAATAAAAAACAAAATGATAGAATAAATTAATTTATTCAAATGAATGATTGGATGAATAAATGAATAAATAAATCAATGAATAAATGGATGAATGAATAAACAAATTAATAAAGTTTTATTTTTAAATAATTTATTAATTTACTAAAATGAATGAATGAAAGGATGGATGAAATAAAACTTTTAAAAGAATGAATTAATGAATGAATGAATGAACTAATCAAATACATACAAATGTATAAATAAATGAATGAATAAATTCATTAATAAATTTAAAAAAGAATAAACAAATGAATTAATGAATTATTAATTAATTAATTAAAATGAATGAATGAATGAATGAATAAATGAATGATATAAAAAATAAAAATGAATAAATAAATGAATCAATCAATCAATTACTTGAATGCATAAAAATGATGAATGGATAAATGAATGGATAAATAAATGAACGAATTAATGAATATAAATACATTTTAAATGAACATCCTCTTTGAACCGCCCGTATTTCCCAGTTAACTGAATTTGGTTTACCACTACGTTGGATCAGATACGGACAAACCCAGTGTTTTCAACTCATCTGTTGTGTTTGTCCATATTCAACCCAGCCTTGTGTTAAAACAACCCAGCATTTTTAAAATTCCAATAAAATCCAGTGCTAAATTGCATCTTCATAACGCATAATAAAAGTTCTCTTCTAAAACCAGTGGATTTGTAATATTTAAACGCAACATGCTATGATTTGCATAAACCAAATTTTGCATAAACCAATCACAAATCTGTTTGTAATTAAAATAATGCAGTTTTTCTACATCAATGATGAACACTTACTGTATCCAGTTTCCCTGCGCACTTACAATAAACCCCTGCTATTTTATTGCACATATATGTTGTGTTTGTCCATGTCTAATCCAGCATTGAATATTAAAAAACAGCAGTTTTTAACCAAATGCTAAACCACAAAGCGAGTTCTGCAATTTAAACAATCCAGTTTTTATTGGAAGTGATAAAAGGATCATTTATTAATGATCCTGTTCTGAATTTCCCATGTAGAGCATGCTGGGTTGTCAAAACCTAATGTTGGGTCAGAAATGGACAAACCCAAAGTTGGGTGTATTTTTTAAACTGCAAAAAAGTCTCTTTTGGACCAAATATCGAAAAAAGAAAAACTGTCTTGTTTTCAGAAATAATGCGTCAAAATTAAGTGAGTTTTTCCCTTAAAACAATCTTGTGTTAGCTAGATACTCTTCCTCATCAGCAGATTACTCTGCTTGTTTTAAGCACACACTCACTTAAGTTTAACTCGTTATTTCTGAAAACAACACAATATGTTAAACTGCTGACTGATTTGAATATTTTTAGATATTTAAACTAGAAACAAGACCGAAAAAAGTGTGAAATTACATTTAAATCACACTTTTCAACCCAGCTGTTGTGTTTGTTCATATCTAACCCAGCATTAAAACAACCCAGCATTTTTAAAGAGTGTATTAAACTACAGTGAACTGCAGTGGTAAACACAGTCTTCATAATGCATAATAAAAGTCCCTTTCTAAAACATGTGGCATAAATAAAAACATTGCAGAATGATTTGCAGAAACCAAACACAAATCTTTGAGTCAAAATGAACGTTTGTAATTAAAATAATCCAGTTCTTCTTCATCAGTGATGAACACACACTTATCCAGTTTCCCTGCACACTCAGAATAAACCACTGCTACTTTATTCTGATGCTAAATCAGATTTTTCAACCCAGCTGTTGTGTTTGTCCATGTCTAAACCCACAGCGTTGAGCTAAAAATTGCATTTTCAACCAAATGATGAACATAGAAGCAAATATTGCAATTAAAATAATACAGTTGTCATTGTGAATGATAATAATGTTCATTTTTAATGAATGTGCTGTTTAAAATCAGCCTGGATTTCCCATGTAGAGCATGCTGGAAACCTAATGCTGGGTCAGATATTGGCAAACCCAAAGTTGCGTTCATTTGTACACTGCAAAAAATATCTCATTTCTAGTCCAAATATCTAAATAATGCTTAGATAAATAACAAAAAGTGTCTGGTTTTCAGAAATAATGCAACAAAATTCAGTTTCGCCTTAAAACAAGCTAAATAATCTTGTGTTCGCTAGATACTCTTCCTCATCAGCAGATTACTCTGCTTGTTTTAATGAAAAACTCACCTCATTTTGACTCATTATTTCTAAAAATAACACGATATGTTTTGCTTGTATATGAAATGCTTCTTAATTTAAGAATTATTAGATATTTGGACTAGAAACAAGAGTGTTTTCCACTACAATGAACTGCAGTGGTAAACAAAATGCATAATAAAAGTCCCTTCCACTACCTGTGGGTTTGTAAATGCAAAACTGCATCATCAGCACTGCAAAAGATGATTCTTACTCAGAGTTTCTGTCTCGTTTCTAGTCCAAATATCTAAAAAACTCTTAAATCAAGCAGCATTTCATAAACAAGCACAACATATTCTATTGTTTTCAGACAGAATGAATCAAAATGAAGTGAGCTTGTGCTTAAAACAAGCTAAATAATCTGCCGATGAGGGAAGACTATAATCTAGTTTCCTTTTGATTTAAGATAATTTTCTTACTTCGTTTGCTGATTATTCTGCTTGTTTTAATGAAAAACTCTCTTCATTTTGACTCATTATGTCTGAAAACAACACAATATGTTGTGCTTGTCTAGAAAATACTTCTTGATTAACGTATTGTCAGATATTTGGACTAGAAATGAGACAGAAACTCAAAGCAAGCACTGCAGCATAAAATTACATTTACATCACATTTTTTTTCAACCCAGCTGATGTGTTTGGCCATATTTAACCCAGCCAAGTGATAAAAACAACCCAGCATTTTTAAAATCAGATGTTAAAATGAAACTTCTGCTGGTAAAATGAGATTTATATGTAACTTTATTCTGCAAAATTCATTGCTTAGGGTTTCTGTCTCGTTTGTAGTCCAAATATCTGACAATACTTAAATTAAAAAGCATTTTCTAGATGAGCACAAAATATTCTCTTGCTCTCAGACATAGCGAGTCAAAAATGAAGAGAGTTTTTTATTAAAACAAGCAGAATAATCAACAAAGTCAGAATTCAATCTTAAATCAAAACGAAACTCTGGATTATTTTGCTCACCGCATCAGCAGATTATTTTGCTCGTTTAAAGACCAAACTCACCATATTTTGACTCTTTATTTCTGACATTATTTTGCTCGTCTATTAAATGCTTCTTGATTTAGGAGTTTGTAGATATTTACACAAATGAGACTAAAAATCTTAAATAAGAGACAGATTTACAGAGCTCTGTATATCTAAAAACTCTTAAATCAAGCAGCATTTCATCAACAAGCACAGCACATTCTCTTATTTTCAGACAGAATGAATCAAAAATAAAGTGAGTTTGTGCTTAAAACAAGCAAAATAATCTGCCAATGGGGGAAAACTATAATCTAGTGTTTCCTTTTGACATTTTCCTTCCCCGTTGGCAGATTATTTTGCTTGTTTTGAGCACAAACTCACTTCATTTTGATTCATTATGTCTGAAAACAAGACTATATGTTGTTGCTCGTCTAGAAAATGCTGACTGATTAAGGAATTATTAGATATTTGGACTGGAAGCAATCTACTCTTAGTAAGAAAAGCATTTCTTTGCAGTGTAAAATTACATTTAAATCAGATTTTGAACCCAGCGTAGGGTAAAAATAACACAGCATTTTCTGAAATCAAATGCTTAAACCACACTTCTGCTCGTAAAAGCATCCAGTAGCTCAGCTCTGTAAATCTGTCTCTTATTTAAGAGTTTTAGTCTCATTTCTAGTCTAAATATCTACAAACTCCTAAATCAAGAAGCATTTAATAGACGAGCAAAATAATGTCAGAAATAAAGAGTTAAAATATGGTGAGTTTGGTCTTTAAACAGTAATATAATCTGCTGAAGTGCATGGTGAGCAAAATAATCCAGAGTTTCCTTTTGATTTAAGATTATTTTCTGACTTCGTTTGCTGATTATTCTGCTTGTTTTAATGAGAAACTCTCTTCATTTTGACTCGTTATGTCTGAAAACAGCACAATATGTTGTGCTTGTCTAGAAAATGCTTCTTGAATTTAGTATTGTCAGATATTTCGACTAGAAATGTGACAGCAATGAATTTGAGCATAAAATTACATTTAAATCACATTTTTGTCAACCCAGCTGTTGTGTTTGACCATATTTAACCCAGCCAAGTGATAAAACAACCCAGCATTTTTAAAAACAGATGCTCAAATGAAACTTCTGCTGGTAAAAGCCTCATCAGCACTGGAAAAGATGATTCTTACTTACAGTTTCTGTCTCATTTCCAGTCCAAATATCTAATAATTCTTAAATAGAGAAGCATTTTATAGACGAGCAACAAATATTGCCTTATTTTCAGAAATAAAGAGTCAAAATATGGTGAGTTTGGTCTTTAAACGAGCAAAATAATCTGCCGATATGGTGGGCAAAATAATCCAGAGTTTCCTTTTGATTTAAGATTATTTTCTGACTTCGTTTGCTGATTATTCTGCTTGTTTTAATGAAAAACTCTCTTCATTTTGACTCGTTATGTCTGAAAACAGCACAATATGTTGTGCTTGTCTAGAAAATGCTTCTTAATTTAAGTATTGTTAGATATTTGGACTAGAAATTACACAGAAACTCAAAGCAAGCACTTCTGCAGCATAAAATCACATTTAAATCACATTTTTGTCAACCCAGCTGTTGTGTTTGACCATATTTAACCCAGCTAAGTGATAAAACAACCCAGCATTTTTAAAAGCAGATGCTCAAATGAAACTTCTGCTGGTAAAAGCCTCATCAGCACTGCAAAAGATGATTCTTACTGAGAGTTTCTGTCTCGTTTCTACTCCAAATATCTAATAATTCATAAACCAAGAAGCATTTCATAAACAAGCAACAAATATTGCCTTATTTTCAGAAATAAAGAGTCAAAATATGGTGAGTTTGGTCTTTAAACGAGCAATATAATCTGCCGATGCGGTGAGCAAAATAATCTAGTTTCCTTTTGATTTAAGATTATTTTCTTACTTCGTTTGCTGATTATTCTGCTTGTTTTAATGAAAAACTCTCTTCATTTTGACTCGTTATGTCTGAAAACAACACAATATGTTGTGCTTATCTAGAAAATGCTTTTTAATTTAAGAATTATTAGATATTTGGACTAGAAATTAGACACAAACTCAAAGCAAGCATTTTGCAGCATAAAACTACATTTAAATCACATTTTTGTCAGCCCAGCTGTTGTGTTTGACCATATTTAACCCAGCCAAGTGATAAAACAACCCAGCATTTTTAAAAACAGATGTTGAAAAGAAACTTCTGCTTGTTAAAGCCTCATCAGCACTGCAAAAGATGATTCTTACTTACAGTTTCTGTCTCGTTTCTAGTCCAAATATCTAATAATTCTTAAACCAAGAAGCATTTCATAAACAAGCAACAAATATTGTCTTATTTTTTAGAAATAAAGAGTCAAAACGAGGTGAGTTTTTCCTTAAAACAAGCAAAATAATCTCACAATGCAGAAAGCAAAATAATGTTTTCCTTTTTGGCATAAAAACACTCAGTTTACCCCATTTTGTTGCTTGTTTTAATGAAAAACTCACTAAATATGGACTCATTATTTCTGGAAATCTAGACAATATGTTTTTCTTGTCTAGAAAATAGTGACCGATTTCAGAATTTGTAGATATTTCGACTAAAGGCAAGACAAAAACTCTATGCAAGAAATGCATGTGCATGTGTAAATGATGCTTGTGTGTGTGTATATATATATTCGTAAATGCTGTCGATGATGATTGTGTATATTCGTAAATGATGATTGTATACAAGGGTAAATGCTGTAAATGAGGGTTGTGTCTAAGTGTGTGTGGACTCAGAGCAGATCTAATGCTGGCTGCTGTGTGAAATGGCACCTGTTCACGCGCGCATGTTGACTGGCATATAAATGCATCAGTATGAACTCACCGTACACTCCCTGGCTCCAGATGCCCTCCAAAACCAGCGTCAGGAGCCCCAAAACGCAAATAATCCCATCCATGGTTACGTGCCTTTCAACATATCCAGATTACACAGAGTCTGTCTCCTGAAGATGCGATCAAATCTGCTCATCAGAGGCGCGAGGGCTCGTTTCCCGCGCTGAAATCGAGCGTTTTATTGACGGCGCGTGACGGAGCCGCTGCGTCCGCCGCTGGCATCGCTTTCCGCGGACACACGAGTCCCGGCGTGTGCGGAGCTCCGGAGCTTCAGACCGACTCAATGCTGTCGCGCGCCCGGCGGCGTCGGGGGCGAGCGGAGCGCGTGCACCTGCTGTCCGTCATCTCTCCGAGTGCGCGAGCAGCATACGAACGCTTGAGGGAACCGAGCTCAAGCGAACCGAGTCATTTGGGAACTGAATCCTGAGTATCGAGGACGAGCGTGGAGAGAGACGAGCATCGCGTTGCGCAATAGCGTGTGTGCGTGTGTGTGTGTGTGTGTGTGGAGAAAGAGACCTCATCTGTATGAAACGCACACACACACGCACGCACACAAACGCGTGAAGCTAATAATAATGACTACACTTTTTTAGTTTTAAAGGGCTCCTATCATGGAGAATCGGAAGCTGTTTGGATAGGAGTGTGTGTGGTGTGGTGTGGTGTAGTGTCATATTGAAGTGATTGAAACACAGCAAATATCTTTTCCTGATGCTAAAATAGAATCCAAGTGATTTTGAGGTGGACAGCCCCAGCTAACAAATTTAGGTTGTGAGAACGTTCTCATAACGCTCTTCGTAACGTTCCGAAAATGTTGAAATGTCCAGTTTGCTTAATGTTACTAGAATGTTTTTTTAATGTTAGCATAATGTCCTTACAATATTTTTAAAAACTAAATGTACACCAAAATATAATGTTCTAAGAACGTTTATTTGTAACGTTCCAATAACGTTGAAATGTCCAGGTGCTTAATGTTGCTAAAATGTTTCTTTTTTAATTAGCATAACGTTCTTACATCGTTCATAAAACCTACGATGAGAATGTTCATCAAGTATAAATAGTGTCCTGAAGACGTTCCAAGAGCTTTGTTATGAGAACGTTTTTCATCAACATTATGAGAACGTTCATTAAGTATAAATAACATCCTGAAGACGTTTAAAAAACTTTGTTCTAAGAACGTTTTTTTAATAACGTTACAAGAACATTAAAAACTTTATGAGAACATTCTAAAATTGTTCCATTGATAACGTTCTGTGCTAACATTTTCACAACTTTTAAAGAACGTTAGTGAATGTTCTGGGAACGTTCCCTGTTAGCTGGGGCAGTGTCGTTTTCCCCGCCCATCAATATTGATTGACAGGTGCGTGTTACCATAGTAATGCATATGAACATGTATACAGGACAGGATTTGCAAACAAACTGGGATTAAATCTGTTCGACTATCTGTGATTAAACTGCTCTTCAAGAAGCATTAAGAGCTACACTTTGTGAAACTCAATACACTGTAAAAAAATTAAAAGTTGAGTTAACTTAAAATTTAAAAGCAACCGGCTGCAAATAAATTTTGAGTTTACTCAACATCAGTGGTTGAAGTCGTGCCAAATCATTTTTTTAAGTTGACTGAAATGGCTGGTTTAACCCCTTGAAACTGGACGATCCTTATTATAGGCCTATAGTACTTAAACACATCTCTTTACATTAGCATACATATAAAACACAAATGCTTTGAAATCCAAATCCTCTAAAGGATTGTTAGTCTGCATTATTTAGGGCAACCGGAGCCGGGAACACTTCCCAAAAGACTTTATAATTTGAACGACATCTGCGCTCATGTTAGTCTGTTTTTTATTATTCCCGAGGTTTCCATAATCCTGGACCAGGCCGTATCCTGAGCAGCTGCTGTGGTGGTCATGGAGGAGTGGAGAGCATGAGACAGATCCCTGTAAGACCTCAGCGACAGACGAGTCCTCGCATTGTTCCTGATGGGATCAGCCTGTTGACCAGCCGGTGACCCGCCTGTGGTCTCTCCATGATGGATGTCCAGCGTTCTCCAGCGCCGGCGCCATAGACTGCAGCTCTGCACAAGACATTTGGCCATAGGAGAAATGGTCGTGCCCAACTGAGCCTGGTTTCTCTACAGGGTTTTTATTTCTTCACTTTCGCCAATTGGTGAAGAATTGGTGTCGCCTCTGGCTTGCATGGTTCAGGACTTGTAGAGCTGCGCATTGATGGATTAATCTTCAGTGTTTGGACTCTCAGCAGTGATTATTAAACCACGCTGAACTGAACTAAACTGAACTCCAACACTGAACACTGGACTGACACTGTTTCAATCTATTATAATGCATGTGAAGCTGCTTTGACACAATCTACATTGTAAAAGCGCTATACAAATAAAGATGAATTGAATTGAATTAAAGTCTGTCAATATCAGAAATTATACTCAAAACAGGCGAACGGTAATGCAATACATGACTTTGTCTACTCAAATACATTTAATTTCACTAGCGTGAATGCTCCACATTTCTTTATAAACATATCCACGTATATTTCGCTATATTCCCTTCCAGTTTAACAAGCGAATTAACATTAAACAGTCCTTCAAATGAAGTGAACTTCACAAAACGCTAAAGAACAGACCGAGCTTGTCAGAAATTATCCTAGAAATTTGGGAGCCTAACATTACATTTTACTTTAGATTTGTGTGATTTTTAGGTTAATTTTGTCACTAAATCTAAAACAAAGCTGACTTGAATCAGGCGATGGCAGCTGCTGCTGATGAGAAGACGCCTCGGTCAAAATGCCACGAAGACAAACTGAGCATGCATGTGCAAAGGCGGGAAGTAAACGCTCCAGTGAACAACTCAAAATGTAAAGTCTCCTCAACTTAAGTATTTAATTTCAATGAACAAACCAGTTCTAAACATTCCGTTAAATCGCTTTTAAAAGTAAACTCAACACTTTACTCAAAATATGTCCACCCAACTTACAATTTTGAATTGAGTTAACCATTTGTAAGTTGGATTTTTTACAGTGTAGTCAAAGTCCCTTTAAAAGCCCCAGTCAGGGGTGCGTTTCCAAAAACAATCGTTAGCCAACTGTGGTTGCAAGTTCCGTCGTTACAAACATAGTTCATTGATTTGACGTTTCCCAAATTCGTCGTTTTAATGAACATTCACAAACTGCGTTGCAAACTTGTGCACTTGCACCTACACCTCTGGAGCTGTAGTTAGAAGCAGAGCTCCTGGCAGTGTTCTATTCCCTGTTATCCCCCCTATGCCCTATTCATTTAGAGCATTCTAACATTTAAACTTGGAATTATTATTTTAAAAAAGCATTAAAATCGTCCCTCTTAGGTGTAATTTGCTTTCAAAGTAGTTTTGCAGTTCAGTTTTAGCGATCTTCAGGTTTACTTGTGCTCCCTTCGCAGTGAACTTTTAAAAAATTATGTCATTTTGAACACAGCCGAGTGGAATTTATGTTACGTCTACAAAGCTAGTATACTTTTAAAGTCATTGATCCAAAGCTTGTGAAAACAAAACACAAACAAAACACGGCATACGCTAATGCTTTTATTTTATAGTAGGTTATTTATTAAGACATGTAGCCTACTGTATATGACATAGGCCTGCTGGTGAGAACATTTCTGCAGTGGTTTGCATGTGTCAAACTGTAAAAGTAGACTTTTCACAAAATAAATAAACGACATTCTACTTATTAATATTATAATTATTATTAATAATAATAATAATAATAATAATAATAATAATAATAATAATCGTTATTATTAAAGTAGGATGTTTTTCATTTCCTAATAAATATTCAATTTAATTTCTTATTAAATAGCCTCATTGTTTATTTATTAATATAATTTATTTATGATATTACAATACGTGTGAGCTTTTGTAAGTGATTTTCTGTTTTAGAATAGACTATGTAATGTTCTCAATAATATTTGTAAAGGAAACACAGGCCGTGTATGTGCCGTTTACATATCTTTCAGTCATGTTTTTACCAAAACTAATATCGGATTGTTTTTAAATGCGTGTGCGTGTAAAACAATATAATTTGCACAAAGAAATTACTGGTTCTTCTCCACAGTAATAGTCACTCCGCCCCGTTTAGAGCATCATTATGGGCGTTTCACGTTTTATCTAACGTGATTCATACGACGGATCTCTCAAAAGCGAATGACGTATCTCTGTAAACCAATAGCGTTCAGCTGTGCGTCTAGCTCCGCCTTTTGGTACCCTTGGTACCCTTTGCAAAGGGTGACCAAAAAGTGGCATGGTACAGTTCGGTTCAGTACGCTTTTAGACAGTGGAAACGGCCACAAAAGCATACCGTACCATACCGCTCAGTGGAAACAGGCTATAAGTTAACCCAGAGGACTAACCCAATCAGGGGCGTAGCAACGGCGGGGATAAGTTCCCAGTGGCGAAGCGGACAGGCCCACATGATAACCACCAAGCAACCCCCACCTCCCCCCACCCCCGCCCCCACAGACTACACGTCACGCGATCATAAGCTTTGCATCAGCCAGCCCCCA
>CAIGQQ010030696.1:818339-828396 GCA_903798035.1 Danio albolineatus
TGTGTGTGTGTGTGTGTGTGTGTGTGTGTGTGTGTGTGTGTGTGTGTTTTCTGTGCGGTACAATAGGAGAGAAACACAGGGAAGGCAATCACGTCTGATAACAGAATCTGCAAATATAGACGACAACAAAAAGCCCTGAATAAACCGTGTCACAATAACAGAGTCAACATGTGTGCACGATTCAGACAAGAATCCAGAAGGTCACTGGTTCGAGCCTCGGCTGGGTCAGTTTATAGTTTATGCGCTATAGGGGAACTGATCAACTAAACTGGCTGTAGTGTCTGAGTGTGTGTGAATGAGTGTTTCCCAGTACTGGGTTGCAGCTGGAATGGCATCCACAGTTTAAAAACATACACTCTAAAAAATCCGGGGTTATTTTTTCTGCCCAAATTTTGGGTTGAGGCATTTGGGTAAAGTTTGGGGGTTATTTTCAGAGTCTTGGGTAGTTTTTGGGTAGTGCTATGTAACCCAAACTTGGGTTATTTTCTGGGTAATAATTGCTAAGACTTGAATCAATGCAACCTTAGCACCACACAGACACATCAACCCAGCTCCTTGGGTCAAATCAACTCCCAGCAGGGGCTGACTGTGATGCCATTATTATTATTATTATTATTATTATTATTATTATTATTATAAATGTTTACGGGCGACCCATAAATATGAAACGAATTGTTTCGAACGCAGTTGATAATGTGTGTGTAGTTGTGTGTGATCTCTGAGGTAAAGTGTGTTTACAGAGTGTGATGAGCTGAACACATGTAATGAATAAAGCTGATACAATATTCACCTGGTTGTGTTTATGTGGTTAATGATTTTAAAAGAAAGATAAAAATTACATTTGAAAATATAACCCATTAATTAAGTCAAACTAACCTGTTATTTAAGTAAAAATATCCAATTATTGGGTAGAAAAAACAACCCATTTTGGGGTTAAAAATATTAACCCAATTACTTGGGTTAATTTAACCCCTGATGTGTTCTGTCCTATGTTTACCCAGCAACAGTGTTAAAAACAACCCAATTTGGGTAGTTTTTAACACTGTGTTTTTAGAGTGTGTGCTGGAATAGTTGGTGGTTCATTCCGCTGTGTCACGCCCTCTTTTCACTCCCGCAGTCCCAGTCACCATTCACCACACCAGTGAACCCTCACCAGATTGCTAATCACCTGCACCTGCAATCACCAGCTCACTCTACTCACCTCATTCATTCACTCTGGATGGTTCTCCTGGACGACTCTTGCTCTACCGCAGATGTCCTCTTTCCCCTGTGGATGCAAATACACCTGATTAAGGGAAGTGATTATTCTAATGTTGGTGTTTACCAGTGAACTGATCTTCCCATATGAGCTGTGTGTGAGATCGCTCACCCGCTGCTCCACCACTCACCTGCTTCACCTCTCTGTTGCTGTTGCATCCCGCAATAAATATCCTTGATTTTAATTCTACTTTGTCTTCCTTGTGTGGCCGTGACACGCTGCGGCGACCCCTGATTAAAAAAAAGGGACTAAGCTGAAGGAAAATGAATGAATGAATAATAAATTAAATTAATAAACAAGTGAAAACAATAAATAATAAATAAATAAATTAAATAAATAAACACTCTTTGCAACAATCATGCAACAAATCAAACGCTGAAGCTGGAACCTAAAAAATATTTATTTTTTAATTTTTTTTTATTAAACAAATGCAAATATTTACATGAAATAAAAATAGAAGCAGCAATGAAAAAACAATTAATGTTGAAAAAAATACGAAAGATTTAATTTTAACTTAAAATTTTATTTTAAAAATCGTAAAATATAAAATTAACAAAATAAAAATAAAATCAATGATAAACAAACAAACAAACAAATCAAATATATACATTAAATAAAAACATTATTAAATAAATAAATAAATAATAAATAAATAAAAAAATAATAAATAAACACTCTTGAGATGCAACAAATCAAACGCTGAAGCTGGAGCTTAATAAACATTTTAATTTTTTTTTTATTAAATAAATGTAAATATTTACATGAAATGAAATAAAAACAACAATAAAAAACAGTGTCGAAATAATTTACAAAAAATTTAATTCTAATTTAAAATTGACTGTAATTAAAAAAGAAGTAAAATATAAAATTAATTAAAAAAAGAAAACAAATGATTAACAAACAAATAAAATATATAAATGAAATTAAAAATTTTATAAATGAAGGAATAAATAAATATATAAAATAAATAAATAGATAAATAAACAAAATAAATAAATAAAACAATTTAAAATGTATTGTAATTTAAAAAATTAATATAAAATTGATAAAAAACGAAAACAAATGATAAATAAACAAACAAATCAAATATAAGAATTAAATAAAACATTAAATAAATGAATAATAAATAGATAAATAAAAATAAATAAATAAATAAACACTCGGAGTTGCAAGAAATCAAACGCTGAAGCTGGAGCTTAATAAATTTTTGAATAATTTTTTTTAAAATTAAATAAATGCAAATATTTAAATGAAATAAAAATAAAAGCATCAAAAAATACAAACAATGTCGAAACATTTTAGAAAATTTTAATTACAAATTAATTAAACAACATTTAAAAACTAAAATTAATAAAATAAAAAATAAAACAAATAATAAGTAAATAAACAAACAAATAAAATATACAAAAAAATGAATAAATAAATAAAAATAATAATAAACAAACAAATAAATAAATAAAATAAGTAAACACTCTTTGAGATGCAACAAATCAAACACTGAAGCTGGAGCTTAATAAATATTTGAATAATATTTTTTAAATTAAATAAATGCAAATATTTACATGAAATATGAATAAAAGCATCAATAAAATACAAACAATGTAGAAAAATCTACGAAAAATTTTATTACAATTTAATTAAAAACATTAAAAAAATAAATAAATAAAACTAATAATAACTAAATAAACAAACAATTAAAATATATAAATTAAATAAAAAAAATATTAAACAAATAAATAAATAAATAAATAAATAAATAAACGCTCTTTGAGATGCTACAACTTAAACGCTGAAGCTGGAGCTTAATAAATATTTGAATAATTATTTTTTTAAATAAAAATTTTTTTAATAAAAATTTAATTCCAATTTAAAATTGAATTAAAAGCAAATAAAAGTAAATAAACAAACAAATAAAATATTAAATAAATAAAACATTTATTAAATAAATAAATAGATGAATATATAAATAAATAAATAAAACATTTAATAAATAAATAAATAGATGCATAAATAAATAAAAGCAGCTGATTCAGTGTTTACGCATTAACATTCTAAAGGGTGAAAATCACTGACTAGAACAGTCTGACTTGTGTCCTCATTGTATTATTCTGTAGATTACACCAAAGTCCACTCCCACAGCACTCCCCATTCCATACAGAAAAAAGTTCCTCTAGTCTCAAAATGTGCCTCATTATGGAAATACAGTGTGCTGAATATCGCTTTATGTGGACTTTAAGGTCTCAAACAAAAGAAGACAAAAGAATGAATAAACAGTGTTGGGTCGGTATAATTAAAGGTCAGGCTCGTGTGTGTGTGATGCAAATCTGTGTTTAAATGAGGAAAGTGTTGAGTTCAAACAGTGAAAAACACTTCAGATGTGTAAAGATGATCTGGAGCAGCGAACGCTTCATTTACAGACAACATGAGCACATCGGTCACATTTATTCCACTGAACCAAATTAGCCTACAGTGCTTCGAGAACATAGAACAGGAAGAGCTAGACAAAATTATAAATAGTTCTAAACCAGCTACGAGTATTCTAGACCCAATTCCAACAAAATTACTGAAAGAATTGTTACCTGTAATAGGAGAACCTCTTCTTAACGTTATCAACTCTTCTTTGTCATTAGGACATGTTCCAAACTCTTTCAAGCTCGCTGTTATTAAGCCTATTATTAAGAAACCACAACTGGACCCCTGCAACTTAGCTAATTATAGGCCTATTTCAAATCTTCCATTTATGTCTAAAATACTAGAAAAAGTAGTTTCTGCCCAATTATGCTCCTTTCTGCAGATGAACAATGCTTTTGAGGTGTTCCAGTCAGGTTTCAGGCCTCATCACAGTACAGAAACTGCATTAGTGAAAATAACCAACGATTTATTATTAGCTGCTGACCAAGGGTGCATCTCGCTGTTAGTCCTGCTAGATCTTAGTGCCGCATTTGACACCATTGACCACAATATCCTCATAGATCGCTTAAACTCTACAGGTGTCCAGGGAACGGCTTTACAATGGTTCAAGTCATACTTAACTAATCGTTACCAGTTTGTGAATATTAATGGACAACCTTCACAAGTCAGGCCAGTAAAGTATGGGGTGCCTCAAGGGTCAGTTTTAGGCCCTTTGCTGTTTACAATTTACATGCTGCCCCTGGGAGACATTATTAGAAGACACGGTATCAGCTTTCACTGCTATGCAGATGATACTCAATTATATATTTCTACTAAACCTGACGAGACGTCTAAACTATCAAAACTAACTGAGTGTATTAAAGATGTTAAAAACTGGATGACCAACAACTTCCTTCTCTTAAACTCAGACAAAACTGAACTATTACTTATAGGACCTAAAACCTGTACAGAGCAGATCGCACAACTCGACCTGCAACTAGAGGGATAGAGTTAGCATTAGCTCTACTGTTAAAGATCTGGGTGTCATATTCGACAGCAATTTAACTTTTGAAAGCCATATCTCCCATATCACAAAAACTGCATTCTTTCATCTGAGAAATATCGCTAAGCTACTAAGTATGCTATCCATCTCAGATGCAGAAACGCTAGTTCATGCTTTTATGACTTCCAGGCTGGATTACTGTAATGCTCTGCTCGCTGGTTGCCCAGCATCCTCTATTAACAAACTTCAGCTAGTACAAAATGCAGCTGCCAGAGTTCTTACCAGGTCTAGAAAATATGATCACATCACCCCAATTTTATCCTTGTTACACTGGCTGCCTGTTAAGTTTCGTATTGAGTTCAAAATATTTCTTCTTACCTATAAAGCATTAAATAATCTAGCTCCTGTTTATCTAACCAACCTTCTGTCTCGCTACAATCCAACCCGCTCTTGAAGATCTCCACACTCAGGGCTTCTAGTAGTACCCAGAACAGCAAAGTCAAGTAAAGGGGGTCGAGCCTTCTCATTTATGGCTCCTAAACTCTGGAATAGCCTTCCTGATAATGTCCGAGGCTCAGACTCACTCTCACAGTTCAACACTAGAGTAAAGACCTATCTTTTTAGTAAAGCACACACTCAATACGTCACTTAGCGGTATGATGCATGAATGTGCTCCACACATCTCCTTTATATACACTATGAACTGCAGCTACGCTAATTATTCTCTTTGTTCTTTATCTCCACCTGGGGATACTCATCCCCAGGCCCCCAAAGACTATGCAGCGCCACTGATGCGATCCAAGACCCGCGGAAAGACGATTCCAAGGCTCCATAATCCTGGACCTCGCTGTATCCTGAGCAGCTGCTTGGCGGAGTAGCAAGCAAGAGACGGATTCCTGTGACCCTCCAAGGACAGACGAGCCTCGAGTTCTCCAGCGACTAGACTGCAGCTAGAGCTGCGCACCGATGGATTACTCTTCAGTGTTTGAACTCTAAGTAGTGAATATTAAACAACACTGAACTGAACTGAACTCAGCTATATACTAGCTAATAATATACTAGCTAATAACTAAACTGACATTTTCAATTCACTATAACCTTCTATGTGAAGCTACTTTGACACAATCTACATTGTAAAAGCGCTAGAGAAATAAAAGTGAATTGAAAAATTGAATTGAATTGAATTTACAGATGCTGAACTACACTAACGCTACAGATCTGACCTAAATGCCAAACTCTCCCAGTCCAGGAATTTAAAGTAAATATTATACTGTAAAATTCCAGAAACAAACTAAAGGGGCTCAGAGGTATCTTCAATATTTTGCTGGTGCTCTTTGAGAAAGAAAATAATCAGAATAAACCAAAAATAAGTATAGAGAAAATTTAAATTGAGATTAGCAGAGCATAAAAACGCGAAATGTACCTGTAATCCACAATATCCAATGAGTTTCCATTATAAAGCCAAGGCCACGGCAATCCTACTTCATTAAACATGAACACTGAACACTGGACTGACGCTGTTTCAATGCATTGTAACCTTCAATGTGAAGCTGCTTTGACACAATCTACATTGTAAAAGCGCTATAGAAACAAAAGAGAATTGAACTGAATTGATAAAAAGATTAAAACAGAGACTTTTTGTGTTACCATAGCAACTGTAGAATCACCACAACAGATCAATTACTGTAGTTGTTGTGTTACCATAGCGACTGTAGAATGACCACAACAGATCTATTACTATAGTTGTTGTGTTACCATAGCAACTGTAGAATCACCACAACAGATCGATTACTGTAGTTGTTGTGTTACCATAGCAACTATAGAATCACCACAACAGATCAATTACTGTGGTCATTATGTAACCATAGCAACTGTAGAATCACCACAACAGATTAATTACTGTAGTTGTTGTGTTACCATAGCAACTGTAAAATCACCACAACAGATCAATTACTATAGTTGTTGTGTTACCATAGCAACTGTAGAATCACCACAACAGATCAGTTACTGTAGTTGTTGTGTTACCATAGCGACTGTAGAATCACCACGACAGATCAATTACTGTAGTCGTTGTGTTACCATAGCGACTGTAGAATCAACACAACAGATCAATTACTGTTGTTGTTTTACCGTAGCAACTGTAGAATTACCACAACAGATCAATTACTGTAGTTGTTGTGTTACCATAGCAACTGTAGAATGACCACAACAGATAACTTGGTGTAGTTGTTGTGTTACCATAGCAACTGTAGAATGACCACAACAGATCTATTACTGTAGTTGTTGTGTTACCGTAGGAACTGTAGAATCACCACAACAGATCAGTTACTGTAGTCGTTGTGTTACCATAGCGACTGTAGAATCACCACGATAGATCAATTACTGTAGTCGTTGTGTTACCATAGCAACTGTAGAATCACCACAACAGATCAAATACTGTAGTTGTTGTGTTACCGTAGCAACTGTAGAATCACCACGACAGATCAATTACTGTAGTTGTGTTACCATAGCAACTGTAGAATCACCACAACAGATCTATTACTGTAGTTGTTGTTACCGTAGCGACTGTAGAATCACCACAACAGATCAGTTACTGTAGTTGTTGTTACTGTAGCAACTGTAGAATCACCACAACAGATCTATTACTGTAGTTGTTGTGTTACCATAGCAACTATAGAATCCCCACAACAGATCTATTACTGTAGTTGTTTTGTTACCGTAGCAACTGTAGAATCACCACAACAGATCAGTTACTGTAGTTGTTGTGTTACCATAGCAACTGTAGAATCACCACAACAGATGAATTACTATAGTTGTTGTGTTACCATAGCAACTATAGAATCACCACAACAGATCTATTACTGTAGTTGTTGTGTTACCATAGCAACTGTAGAATCACCACAACAGATCAATTACTGTAGTCGTTGTGTTACCATAGCAACTGTAGAATCACCACAACAGATCTATTACTGTAGTTGTTTTGTTACCATAGCAACTGTAGAATCACCACAACAGATCAGTTACTGTAGTTGTTGTGTTACCATAGCGACTGTAGAATCACCACAACAGATCAGTTACTGTAGTTGTTGTGTTACCATAGCAACTGTAGAATGACCACAACAGATAACTTGGTGTAGTTGTTGTGTTACCATAGCAACTGTAGAATCACCAGAACAGATCAGTTACTGTAGTTGTTGTGTTACCATAGCAACTGTAGAATCACCAGAACAGATCAATTACTGTAGTTGTTGTGTTACCATAGCAACTGTAGAATCACCACAACAGATCTATTACTGTAGTTGTTGTTACCGTAGCAACTGTAGAATCACCACAACAGATCTATTACTGTAGTTGTTGTGTTACCGTAGCGACTGTAGAATCACAACAGATCTATTACTGTAGTTGTTATGTTACCATAGCGACTGTAGAATCCCCACAACAGATCTATTACTGTAGTTGTTGTGTTACCATAGCGACTGTAGAATCACCACAACAGATCAATTACTGTAGTTGTTGTGTTACCGTAGCGACTGTAGAATCACCACAACAGATCAATTACTGTAGTTGTTGTGTTACCATAGCAACTGTAGAATCACCACAACAGATCAATCAGTATTGTTTTTGTGTTACCATAGCAAGTTTTGAATCACCACAACAGATCAATCACTATAGTTGTCATGTTTCTATAGCAACTGTAGAATCACCACGACAGATCAGTTACTGTAGTTGTTGTGTCTTCTCATTCATTTGACTACATGAGTGTAAATGAATAGGAATGATAAACAGCAGAGAACGGTCAAACTATTTGCTCTGCCAACAACTGTGTTAATGACAATATGTAAAAATAAAAATAATACATTTATAAATGTACAAGTATACAATATGAATCAACGCAACAACAATCTGTTTTTAATGGTTAAAACACAATGGAGGTCAATGAGGCTTGAAGTCTCGAGCCAAATAGGTTACAGTGACTGCGAGTGCTCTTATGTGAAAGAATAAGGTCGACGGTAGGCTTCAAACAATAAAGTACTTGAATAAATCTGGAAATTTTATGGTTGCTATGGAAACAACAACTACAGTAATATGAACCAAAACTGTAGTTTTCAACAGTATTACAGGATATAAATTACAGTACAATACAGCTATTATTATTTATCAGATCATTATAGTTAATACTACAGTATGCCGAGAGCATTCATTAGCATAATGTTCCTATATACATACCAGCATATATAGAGTATAATACTATAGTATGGATTAAAAACTCTATAAATGACTACAGTATTCTCCCTGTGGAGTCTGATGACAGTGTGTGTTTCTACACTCATATATTCTCTCCTCAAACTGAGCTTTACCGCATCGGAAATTCACGCCTCAGGCTTCACTAGGAATATTCTAATGTTATACAGGTGAAAATAGGTACGGCACTACATCATGGTGAAGGGATATGGCTTTTGGCTGATAATATGACAGCTAAAGAAAAGTGAGCGGTTAGGGAGCGATGTCCCACCGAACTTCCACGAAGAAAGCGTAAATGAGCTCACTGAACCAGGGAATGAGGTGATAGATTTTAATCAAGCTAAAGGCGCCCAAGAGAGTCGCAGTAAAGCTGAAAAACAGAGCGCTTTGAGGAGACACGATATACTCCGGTAAAGACCTGAGAACAGAAGTTAAGCAAAGAGAACGTTTCATGTTACATTACAGCAACAATCGGTTCATGAAGAGACATTATATATGGGTTTATGAAGGGATTTTCACACATGAAATGTTTGCATGTTAATTATAGTGGACTAGCTTTAAAAGATACAAATGTAAATTTACAGTGAACGAATCCATTATTGACGTAAAATGATACAAAATGCGAAAGGGAACATTTGATTTTGTTACTATTTGGTAATCTACTAATTGTTTTTGTTTTTAAATAGTAACAAAGTTGATGAAAATAGAGTTGAGAATAATAGTTGACAGTAACAGAGTTGACAATAACAGAGTTGACAGTAAGACAGCTGACCGTAACAGAGTTAAAAATAACAAGGTTGAAGAGAGCAGCTGATGGTAACACAGTTGACGATATCAGAGTTGACGTTAACAGAGCTGACGATAAAAGAGCTGACGATAAAAGAGTTGACGATAAAAGAGTTGACAGTAACAGAGCTGACGATAACAGATTTGATGATAACAGAGTTGAGGGTAACAGAGTTGACAGTAACAGAGTTGACGATAACAAAGTTGACAGTAACAGAGTTGACAGTAACAGAGTTGACGATAACAAAGTTGACGGTAACAGAGCTGACAGTAACAGAGTTGACAGTAACAGAGCTGACGGTAACAAAGTTGATGATAACAGAGTTGAGGGTAACAGAGTTGACAGTAACAGAGTTGATGATAACAGAGTTGAGGGT
>CAIGQQ010030696.1:828406-839869 GCA_903798035.1 Danio albolineatus
CAGAGTTGAGGGTAACAGAGTTGACAGTAACAGAGTTGACGATAACAAAGTTGATGATAACAAAGTTGAAAGTAACAGAGTTGACAGTAACAGAGTTGACAGTAACAGAGTTGATGATAACAGAGTTGAGGGTAACAGAGTTGACAGTAACAGAGTTGACGATAACAGAGTTGATGATAACAGAGTTGACAGTAACAGAGTTGACAGTAACAGAGTTGACGATAACAGAGTTGACAGTAACAGAGTTGACAGTAACAGAGTTGACGGTAACAGAGTTGACAGTAACAGAGTTGATGATAACAGAGTTGACAGTAACAGAGTTGACAGTAACAGAGTTGATGAAAACAGAGTTGACAATAACAGAGTTAATGGATAGAGTTAATGGTAACAGACTTGACAGTAACAGAGTTGATAAATAGATATGATAAATTATTCAGATAATTAGCTTTGACTTTCTGACAAATTTGTGCTATAAAGCAAGTTTTGTAAAACACACATTTCATGTAATAAAATAAACTGCATTTATTGTTTTACTATTTAAATAAACTTAAAGGGGCATAACTTTTAGTTTTATTTTAGAACTTTTAGAACTGTTTTCATGTTATCTACAATCAGACAAGGATCTTCTTTAAAATGAGACCAAGCTTGAATCTATGAACCAAAGCATTGAAGAGCAGCAATCATTTAAACTGAACATGCCATTTCATATATGTTCAAGCGGGAGTTAAGAGGTTACAGTTTTTTCAAAGTAATACAATGATCTGAGCTTAAAAAAACAAGGATAAACACAGAAAATACACAAATCGGTAGGTAATGTCACAAATGACTGCTAAGAAATTGCAAGTAACACACTGAAATAGTATGTAGAAAATAAAATGCAAACCTCTGTAAGAACTGATTGTATTGTGAGCTGTGATATTATTGGTTAGGGTTATTTCTGATCTCTGTATGCACGATGAAATGACGAAAGGTTTCTCAAATGCACTAAAATATATTCAATTTTGATGAAAGATTATAAAAATATCCTATTTAATACAGCAAGCAGTGATGCGGGATGTGTTTCTGAGTCTAGTCCCTCTCTCCTCTCTCTTTCTCTCTCCTCTGATAACGCGTTACACGCATCAAGAGTTTTCCAGATGTTCCTTCACGCAGCGATGCCTCTGAAACCGTGACAGTGTCTTTATTCGGAGGAAACCTGTGACTTCCAGATGGGTTTATAATCATTTCTGCTAAATTCACTGAAAAAAGCCTCACATTATGTTCAGATTAAAGACACGGACAAACATATGTGTCGCGGTAATTTGCTGTAAATGAAAGGAAAGTGAGTGTAAAGAGAGGGAATGTTCTTATTTTAGTTTAAACACCGTTGTTGATGTTTTTAAGTAATTAGGCCTTATTCATCAAGGACAAATTTAACTGACATAACAAAGAAAATGACAGAAAAAGACATTTATAATGCTGCATAAAAGTATACTCCACATTAAGGCAGTTCTTTTAGACACATTATTAAGCCGCTCAATGGTTTTTAGCATGAATGATGATAACCTGATTTTTTTAATCACCAATTTGTCTTGGTAAGCTTAATAAGTATTATAAATTTGGATGGATAAATGGATGGAAAACACAAGAATAAAAAGCATTCGTATGAACAAACGATTAAATGAATGAATGTATCAATTGAATTTAAATTAACTACCAAATGAATGAATGAATAATGAATGAACAAATAAATTTGATAAATAATACAATTAAATTAAATTTGAATGAATGCAAGTATGAGTTAAAAATACATGAAAAAATAACATGAATAAATAATTAAAACTTAAATGAAGAAATGAAAGAATGAATTAAAAAATATTACATTTAAATTATAGAAAATGTGAATGAACTAATGAATAAATGAATTAAAGAATGAACAAATAAATTAATGAATGTATGATTGAATTGTTTCCCAGAGATGGGTTGTGGCTGGAAGGGCATCCGCTGCGTAAAACAAATGCCGGATAAGTTGGCGGTTCATTCCGCTGTGGCGACCCCGGATTAATAAAGGGACTAAGCCGAAAAGAAAATGAATGAATGAATGATTGAATTGATTAAAAAATATATTATAAAATGAGTGATTGAATAAATGAAGAAATAAAGAAATAAATTATAATTATTTTAAATGAATGAATGAATGAATTAATTAATGAAAAAAATACATGAATAACATTAAAATGAAATAATACAATTTTAATTAATGGAGATGAATGAAATTAATAAATTAATACATTTAAATTATATAAATAGATAAATGAATTTTAATTAATTTAAATGAATGATTGAATGAATAAAAAATACATGAATATCACTTAATTAAATTTTTACAAACGTTCAAATAAATGAATTAATAAATGATACATTTTAATTAAATATAATTTGAATTAATTAATTAATTAATTAAAGAAAGAAAGTACAAATAAATAAATGAATGTACGAATGAATAAATTAATTAATCATAATTCATTAAAATGAACGAATGGATGAACGAATGAAAAAAAATCTAATTTAAACGAATGAATGACTAAATAAATCAATTTATTCAATTTAAATCAAATCGAATGGATGAATGAATTAAAGAATTAACAAATAAATCAATGGATGTAAGAATGAACTGATTTAAACTGTTAAAGAAATGAATGTATAAATGAATAAATAAATGAATTATGATTAATTTAAATGAAAGGGTGAATGAATGAACAAATAAATGAATGTATAAATTAATAAATAAACTAATTATAATTAATTTAAATTAAAACTGAATGCATGAATGAATTAAAGAATGAACAAATAAATGAACGGATGAATTGATTTAAAATAAAGTTAAATAAATAAATGTATAAATGAATTGTGCTTGAACGGATGAATTAATTAATGAACAAATGAATGCATAAATTAATAAATAAATGAATTATAATTAATTTAAATGAATGGATGAATGAATGAATGAACAAATGAATGCATAAATTAATAAATAAATGAATTATAATTAATTTAAATGAATGGATGAATGAATTAGTGAATCAATAAGTGAATGAATGAACTAATTCATTTAAATGAATGAAAAAGTTTTCAGTGATAAATTAAATGAATGCATGAAATTAACATTAATAAAATTTGAATGAATGAATGAATGAATGAATAAATATATCCTTATTTGTATCAATCTAAACTTCTGCAGTTATCAACAGTATTCATTGGTAAGCTCTCAAAAGCTAATATTTATTCCATGCAATGCCATAATTCCAAGCAGAATCAGTGTTTGAGGCAGCATCTGAAACCCTCCTGAACCCCTCGGGCATCTCTCTCTTCATGCTGTTATGAGTTTCACTGAGCTCTGCTATGGTTTCCAGAATGTGTAATATATATAAATATACAGCAGACGCTCCACCTTCAGCGAGTATAATATCTGACTGTCACCTTCAGGAGAACCAGTAATAGAAATTAAACAGCACGTCAGTCAGCGCACACTTACTAGAGCTTTACGCTGTGTGTGTGTGTGTGTGTGTGTGTGTCGTCCCAGACTGTCAGTCAAAACTCACTCCTGAAATGAGGACAAATGGGGAATAAATCTTGGAGAAAACCCGGATTCAGAGGTCAGACACGGCAGAGGCGTTCCTTTACTGTCATTTATATACTTTATAAAAAATATAAATCATTCATTCATTTTTTATACATTTATTTATTTATTTATTCCATTCAATTATTTTCATACTTTCATTCAATTTTTTAAACATTTATTTATTCATTCATTCATTCATTCATTCATTCAATTATTTATACATATATTTATTCATTCCTAGATTCATTTAAAGTTCATTTAAGTGTTTATTCATTCAAACGTATTTTCAATTAATTCATTCAATTCAACTGAAATGTATTATTTCAATCATTCATTATTTATTCTTTCATTCATTCATTTGTTTGTTGATTCAATTTAAATTCATTTATTCATTAATTCTAATTTAACTTAAATTGATTTGTTCAATTGAACTGAATTTATATTTTTTTCATTCATTTAATCTATTATTCGTTTGTTCATTTGTTCAATTCAGCTTAATTGTATTCATTCATTCATTCATTCATTCAAATTGAAATGTACTCATTAATTCAAACTTAATTTAAATTAATACATTCATTTAAATATATTGAAATCTTTCATTTTTCTTTCGTTCTTTCCCTTTCATTCCTTTCTTTCTTTCCTTCCCTATTTTCCCTTTCATTCATTCATTCATTCATTCTTTCATTCATTCAATTATTCATTCAGTGTTTTGTTTCTATGTTTGATTTAATGTATTTATTTTCTCCTTCGTTCTTTCTTTCCTTCTTCCTTTCTTTTTCATTCATTCATTCAGTCAGTCCTTTGTTTCTTCGTTTGTTTCAATTTACTTTCCTCCTTCGTTCTTTCATCCCTTCTTCTTTTTTTCATTCATTCATCCAGTCTTTTTTTGCTTTGTTTCAATTTCTTTCTCTCTTTTCATTCATTCATTCAGTCTTTACGTCGGTATTCAATTTCTTTCTTTCCTCCATTTCCTCCTTTCTTTACTTTTCTTTCTTTCTCTTTCATTCATTCATTCATTTAGTCTTTTGTTTCTTCAATCGCTTCAACACCATTCCTTCTTCCTTTCTTTCCTTCTTTCTTTCTTTTTTCCTTCTTTCTTTCCTTCTTCCTTTCTTTCCCTTCCTTTCATTCATTCATTCATTTATTTATTCAGTCAGTCAGTCAGTATTTTGGTTCTTTGCTTATATTTCTCTTCTTTCTTTCTTTCTTTCTTTCTTTCTTTCTTTCTTTCTTTCTTTCTTTCTTTCTTTCTTTCTTTCTTTCATTCATTCAATCAGTCAGTCATTTGGTTCTTTCCTTCTTTCTTTCTTTCTTTCCCTTTCATTCATTAACCCCTTCAGACCTGAATTATGTTCCAAATTTCAGAAAAATGTAAAAGTATATTTTCACAGTTCTTCAGGCTCCCATTAATGAGATCAAATTATTATAAAACAAAATTCATCACTCTTTAGGTGTATTTTTTTTTGTCCATTATAGTGGACATCAGGTCCAAACAGTTGTACTTCCCTAACATTATACCATCATAAAATAAAATAAAAAACACACAAAAAAGTTAGTATACACTTGAAGTTTATTTTCAAGGTCACAAACATCAACAATGTAACATTTTCACTTTAATTTCTTGGTTTTTATTTTTAGATTGCACATTGTTTATAACAAACTAAACATCTTTAGAATCAATCAATTCAGTCATGTTAGACATGCTCCCATTTTCTCTTTTTATGTCACAAACTAAACAGTATAACATTTCAACTTCAATTTTAGGGTTTTTACTTCCTAAATTGCACATTTGTTTACGAACTGAGCATCTTGCGATTAAATCAAGTGGTCATGTTAGAGTCATTTTCGGTGTGCCTCTTTGAAACAATTTCTCTGTGACACAAAGCAATAGTGCACCTTGCACTTATCACAGAAGACATGCGTTTCTCCAGAACAACCTGGCAGTTTGCATCTTGTTGCTTCTTTTCTCCCATCATAATTTGGCATGTGGTCCACCATATCTTTTTGGACTTCAGGAACTGGCCGACATTCCATTGCACCTCTTTTTTTCTCTAGTTGCATTATGGGGAGTAGGGTCGGTACTGGTGGTGTCAGAATTGCTTGGTCTTCCTCGTTTTCTTGAAACATGCGGCTTTCCAGCACACACAAGCACTTCAGCCACATTCATTTTGAAATCAAGAAGATCCATGATTTTCTGTGGCTGAGTTCCCTTGCTTTCATGGTCTCTGCGATACTCAAGCCAACTGTTCACCACAGCAAAATCAAAGGCATGAGAAATCATGCGCAGTGGCCATTTGCGAGATCTGATATCAATCCTGTAAAGGCTGATTAGTTGATCAAGCTTGTCCACCTCTCCCATGGCCTTGTTGTATTTCTTCACAACCTCTGGACGCTTGACCTTCAGATACTGCTTCTCTCTTTGAGCCCACCTCTGAACTTCATCTTCTTCTCCAACACCAACAAAGTTGGAAGCCAGCACACCAGAGTGATCATCAAACCACTTCTCCAGAACAACCTTTCCATCTCTACTTCGAACTTGATCATGGTTTCCCCGATCATTTCTCTCCCTACCTCTGGTAACTGGCTCATCTCTGTCTTGCCCTGAAATTGTTAGCAGAAACTGGCCCTTACAAACCAACATAAATGTTTTATATTCTAATTCATACTGATAGAATATTATAAAACCATATATGCGGAGCATTTAATTGTAATAAAAGCCTTAACTAATTAATTAACTAACTATCCCTAATCCTACACTTACCAACTGTTGGAGATCTATCAACTGTATCTCCATCTTCCTCATCACTCAACATATTGTCCACATCTGAGACATTTCCATCTGCTATACATTCAAGGACTTCAAGAACTATATGCTATGCATATGAAATTGTTTCAACCAAAAATTAGTGCATTGATATACATTTTGAATATAAAAAAGCTCAACCAGCATTGCTGGAGATTTAATTTTAATAACAGACCTTTGAACCCACTGTCCATCGTAATGGACGAACATATTTAAAAAAATCCTGATCTAAAGCTTAAAAATCTACAATCAATTTGTAACTTTAATTAGTAAGTTAAAACCCTCGTTTTTACATACAATCTAAGAAATATCTGCAAATATATCAATACATCTGAATAAAACCATGTAAATGTGGCTTACTTCTGTGTTTGGAATGAAGTGCTGTCATGCTGCTTTTTAGTTCAGTGGATTTTTTTCAAATTACGTCATGCAGAGCCTTACTGCCATTTGATTGGATGAAAAATGTCCACTCTCATGAACTGTAGGCTTAAAATTTGGTGAAATGCTTCAGAAGTGAAAAAAACATGGGATGTCATGTGATGTCCATTGTAATGGACGCAGGGTCTGAAGGGGTTAATTCATTAATTCATTCATTCAATCAGTCATTTGGTTCTTTCTTTCCTACTTTCTTTCCTTCTTTTATTTCTTTCTTCCTTTCATTCATTCATTCATTCATTCATTCATTCAGTCAGTCTTTTGGTTCTTTGTTTACATTTCTTTCTTTCTTTCTTTCTTTCTTTCTTCCTTTCCCTTTCATTTACTCATTTATTCATTCAATCAGTCAGTCAGTCAGTCTTTCGGTTCTTTGTTTACATGTCTTTCTTTCTTTCTTTCTTTCTTCCTTTCCCTTTCTTTCTTTCATTCATTCATTCATTCAATCAGTCAGTCAGTCATTTGGTTCTTTCTTTCCTACTTTCTTTCTTTCTTTCATGTTTCTTTTATGTTTCTCACTTTCTTCTTTCATGGAGGAAATCTTTGTGGGCTCTTTAAATGTGAATGGAGCAAGGGAACCTAAGAAAAGATTTCAAATTTATGAAACAATTAGGCAGAAAAAAATTGATGTCCTGTTTGCACAGGAGACACACAGTGATCCATTAAATGCATCTGACTGGACCAGAGAATTTAACGGATTAACTGTTTTAAGTCATTTGACCTCAACAAGTGGTGGGGTTGCTATTTTGTTTTCCCAAAATTTTGTTCCTATATCTTTTCAAGTAGAGGAGGTAGTAAAAGGCAGACTACTGAAAGTTAGAGCTCAGTTTGAAAACCGTTTTCTGGTTTTTATATGTTTGTACGTTCCAAGTAACCCAACTGAAAGAATATCTTTCCTAGATATTTTAAGTGATGTTTTATATAACTGCAATCAGGATGATTTGTTAGTTTTAGGTGGAGATTTTAATTGCACTGAGCACTTTCTAGATAGGAATCACATTGAACCACATTTTCCCTCACAAAGACGACTTATTCAGATATTGAGAGCACATGAAGTGGTGGATGTTTGGAGAATTTTTAATGGAACTCAAAGGCAGTACACATGGGCACATACTTATGGTAATCTAATATCGTTAGCAAGACTGGATAGGTTTTATGGATTAAAACATCAGCTTAATTTATTTAGAGGAAGTTCAATTTTTCCTGTTTGTTTTTCTGATCACAGTTTAGTGCTTTGTAGCGTGACTACGAGTTTGGTTAAACCCAAAAGTGCTTACTGGCATTTTAATAATAATTTGTTATGTGATAAAAAATTTAAAGAAGTTTTTAAGGTGTTTTGGAACAATATTAAATCTACAAAGTTATCTTTTGTATCATTACAACAGTGGTGGGATGTGGCAAAAGCACAGATCAGGCAGTTAAGTCAACAATATACGCTCAATGTCACAAGAGACATAACCTGTTCTATAAAAAATATTGAAAAAGAATTGGTTGAACTTCAGGGGTTGGCTGATAGTACAGGAAATTCAGCCTACCATGAAAAATTGAATGCTAAAAAAGCCTCTTTAGCAGAACTTTTAGACACCGTTACACAAGGAGCACTGGTCAGGTCACGTTTTCAGAGTGTAGAGTTAATGGATGCTTCATCAAAATTCTTTTTTAATTTAGAAATGAAAAATGGGCAAAGAAGGTTTATTCATGATCTACGTTCTGAAACTGGAGTCTTGTTGTCAAACCCTTGTGAAATTCGGAGGAGAGCAGTAGATTTTTATAAAGATCTGTATAAAAGTGAACTCACCCATGGAAATGCTGTCAGTGTCTTCCTTGAGAAATTACCTCAGATGTCTGAAGGAGCTAATGCTGATCTCAGTAAAGCTCTGACTCTTGAGGAGCTTGAGAGAGCCCTCCAAAGTATGGAGTGTGGCAAAGCACCTGGAGTCGATGGACTACCGGTGGACTTTTATAAGTCTTTCTGGTCAGAAGTGGGTCCTGACTTACTAGAGGTGCTGATGGAAAGCTTTGCAGATGGACGTTTACCTGTAAGCTGCCGGAGAGCAGTTCTTACACTGCTTCCAAAGAAAGGGGACCTGAATGACATTAAGAACTGGAGACCGGTGAGTTTGCTGTGCAGTGATTATAAAATTCTCTCTAAAACTTTGGCAATTAGACTGAGTGATGTTTTGGAACAAGTTATCCATACTGACCAGACTTATTGTGTACCAGGTCGACGTATTTTTGATAATGTTTCATTTATTAGAGATATTTTAGATCTGGGTGAGAGGCTTAATTTGGATATGGGACTGGTATCATTGGATCAGGAAAAAGCATTTGACCGTGTGGAGCATAGTTATTTGTGGGAAGTATTAGAGTCTTTTGGTTTTAGTCCAGATTTTATATCCATGATAAAGGTTTTGTACAGTGACGTTGAGAGCATATTGAAGTTTAATGGTGACTTATGTGCTCCTTTTAAAGTTTTTAGAGGTGTGAGACAGGGGTGCCCTCTCTCGGGTATGCTTTATAGTCTCGCAATAGAGCCTCTTTTAAATAAATTGAGAACAGAGTTATATGGTTTGAATATCCCTAAATGTTCAAGTATTTTTAAACTTTCAGCGTATGCTGATGATATTGTCGTTTTTATCAGTGGGCAAAGAGATGTAAATTGTTTGTTAAATGTGTTGAATTTATTTGAAATGTGTTCCTCAGCAAAAATAAACTGGTCTAAAAGTGAGGCCATTCTGGTTGGGAGGTGGTCAAACGGAGAACCAAATCTTCCAGCAGGTTTAACTTGGAAGAGAGACGGTTTTAAATACCTTGGGGTGTTTTTAGGTAGTGAGACAATTGTAAAAAGGAACTTTGAAGGAGTTTTAGAAAAAATTAAGGGTCGCCTGAACAGGTGGAAATATTTACTTCCAAAAATGTCATATAGAGGGAGAACATTGATTATTAATAACTTGGTAGCCTCCTCACTTTGGCACCGGCTTATTTGTGTTGATCCTCCTTCAGATTTTTTGGAAAAAGTTCAAAAAATTTTAATTGATTTCTTCTGGGATAAATTACATTGGATTCCAAAATCTGTTTTGTTTTTACCCAAAGAAGAAGGAGGCCATGGGCTTGTACATCTACAAAGCAGAACAGCAGCTTTTAGACTTCAATTCATACAAAGACTTTTGAGTGGTCAAGGAAGTTTTAATTGGAAATTAATTGCATTTGCTATTTTACAGAATTTTGAGGGTTTAGGTCTTCATGCATCTTTGTTTTGGGTGGATTCAAAAAGATTGAAGGTGTCTAAACTGCCTATTTTTTATCGAAACCTATTTAAAGTTTGGTCTCTCTTTATTGTGAAGAGGGCAAATATTACTAGATCTCTATACTGGTTGCTACAGGAACCTTTAATTTTTGGCTCTCGGCTGGACATTTGTGGTGACAGTCCACTCCCTGCTCTTGAAGAAGTTCTTCTTTCCTCTGGAGTAATAACACTTGGACATTTATCAAGAATAGCAGGAAAAGACTTAAAGGACACTGATTCAGTTGCTGGACATTTAAGCATTCATTCAGTGCGCATTGTGGAAAAACTCTTACAGAAGTGGAGGACTGCTCTTGCAAGTGATGAACTGAAATTGCTGGAAAATAATATCGAGAGACTCACGTTACCAAACTCTGAAGACCCCTTTCCAGATCTGGTTTTATCTTGTCATTTGGATGGGTGTGAGGGAATCTTTCTGGTTTCTAAGACTCTAATTTTAATAGGATCAGAGACTGCTTCTGGCAAAGATTTATATAAGAATTGTGTCAAATGTCTTAATCGGAAGCTTTTAGACAAAAGGGTAGACACTCCTTGGCGCACAGTACTCCAGATGAAGGAGAAAAGACCTGAGTGGAGAGCTTTATATAAGTCACCATTAAATAAAAAGATAGGGGATTTACAGTGGAGAATTTTACATGGTGCGGTTGCAGTAAATGCTTTTATTTCAGTCCTGAATCCTGAGGTCAGCCATGAATGCCCTTTCTGTTCTTTGAGGGAAACTGTATTCCATGCTTTCTTACAGAGTGGGAGATTAGAATCACTGTTTACTGTCCTTCGTTATTTGTTTGTCTGTTTTGAGGAAACCTTTTCTGAGGAAATTTTTATTTGTGGTTTTAAGTATGTTCGGAGACATCGAGTTAAGTGTCAACTTCTGAATTTTTTGTTAGGACAAGCAAAAAATGCTATTTACAAGACTAGAAAAGACAAACTGGAACACAATTTGAATGGCAATCTGGAAGTGGTCTTTTTTAATTCTGTGAAGTCTAGGATTTTAATTGATTTCCGTTACTTTAAAGCTATGGCCGATCTTCTGTCTTTTAGCTTGCTTTGGTGCCATAAAGGGATCTTGTGCGAGGTCATTGATGATGAACTCATTTTTTCACTCTAAGATAATTGTCTTGCTTTATTTTGGTTGGTAGTTACTTAAATTTGTACTGATTGTTTGAAAAAATGTTTTGAAAAATGTTTTTGTGTTAATTTTTTTATTGTAATTAAAGACTTTTGAAATCTCTTTCTTTCATTCATTCATTCATTCAATCAGTCAGTCAGTCAGTCATTTGGTTCTTTCTTTCCTACTTTCTTTCCTTCTTTCTTTCTTTCTTT
>CAIGQQ010030696.1:900322-911764 GCA_903798035.1 Danio albolineatus
AAATAAACCCCGCCCCCTACTCAATATTCAGTTTCAGTTGGAAATACTTTATCATACTGGAATAAAACCCCGCCCCCTAATCAATATTCAGTTTGTCTTCAGCTGTATATTTATATTTATGTAAGGTTTTGAACTGCTCTGTCCACTTCTAATGCTGTAATCTCGTCTCTACAGTTCAACATCGTGACTTTTATTTCCCGAAGCTTGCGTCATACTTCAGTAGTTCAGTCGTGAGTTCGGTTCTTGACACGACTGAACACGCGGTCTCCAATTAAAGCGCTTTAGTGTATATCATTTATTCCGGCGGATAATTCAGATTCATGTCATCTCGCAGGTGTAGTGTGGTAATCCTCTCCTCGGCGAGATTAACTTCCTGTCACTGCAGAAATGCCCAAATTGGGGCAATAATTAAACGCAGCTCATGTTTATTCATGAGCTGCTTAAACGTGTGAGCATGAGCGATGTTCAGACGGGGTTTCTGAGAGGAAAGTGCTGGAGTTATTATTAGTCACACTGACTTTGTCTCTTCGTATTTGGACTTGAGATGTTTGGGATTTACACTGATGGAGGATTTAAAGCAGAATAATGTGACATGAAGGATTTGAAGATGATGAAGATGAGATCTCTGCTGGAGTTTAGAGGCTCGGGCTAATCAGCAAGAGGCTTAACATAAAAAATATGTTAAAAGAAATGAAGGATCATTTATGTGATTTGATGATGATAATAATAACAATAACAAAATAAAATTATAATAAAAAATAATAATAACAATATCAATAACAGCAATAATAATAATAATAATAATAAAATAATAATATTAATAATAAATTATCATAATTAAAAAAAAAAAATAATAATAATAATAATAATAAAATAATAATATTAAAATAGTAATAACAATAATAATGATGATAATATAATATTAATAAAATTATAATAATAATAAAATTATAATAATATTAACATAATAATAATAATAATAATAATAATAATAATAATAACAATATATAATAATAATTAAATAATTAAATAACATATAATAATAATAAAATAATTAGTATTATTATTATTTCAAACATAACATAAGTAATTTCCAACTGAAATTGAATATTGAGTGAGGGGCGGGGTTTTATTCCAGTATGATCATGTTTAATTCCAACTGAAATAGAATATTGAGTAGTGGGCGGGGATTTATTCCAGTATGATCGTGTATTTCCAGTTGAAACTGAATATTGATTAGGGGGCGGGGTTTTCTTTCAGTATGATGAAGTATTTCCAATTGAAACTGAATATTGATTAGGGGGTGGGTTGTATTATTGAGCCCCAGCTGTCATTATTCATTCGCATACAACAAACAGTTGGAGCGGGTGTGGCTAAGCATATTTTAACCAATCAGAGTCATCAGAGAAGAAGTGTCATTTCATTGCAAAAGCAGATGTGCAGATTTTGATTTAAGATTACTAAAACAAGTAGACTAACTTGCACTAACAACTAACAACTAACAAGTCTAACAATGTGCGCAAGCTAAATAAACACCATACATTTCAATTTCACACAGACTTTAAATGCACTTTTCCAATGTAAATATATATATATATAATCAGTTCTTTATTTACTGCTCCTCCGTGTCTCTCTTCATAACCGCAGCATGGTTGTGTTTATTTATATCTGTACTTGATCACTTCGGGGCTGTTAATTAAATATGAGGGAATATTGAAATGGAATATGCAGCAGCACGTCATAAATCACAAAGCAATAAACCCTGGGCACGCAGCGATCTAATCAGAGAACAATGGAGAATGTTTTCATTAGTGTCATTTTGAAGAGCCGTCAATTATAAAAACCTGCTGCTGTCAGAAGTCTTTCAGGAATGACACACACACACACACACACACACACACACACACACACACACACACATATTTATGATGAAACACACTCAGAAACACAACACTACAGAAATACACTGCAACAATACTTCTCTTATTTAGAATTGTTATCTCGTTTCAAATCCAAATTAGGGCTGCACAATTAATCGAAAATAGATCACGATCCCGATTCGACCCTCCACATGATCCTACTCCAGCATCTCTACTATCCAGCCAATTATAGTTTCAAGTTCGGGAGAAGAATAAAGACGGTCGCACAAGTCTTCACATTGTTTTAAATACGTACTTTGTAAGATTGTAGTTTTGATGTCTTTGACAATTCAAACATAAACTGTAGGCACGGAGACAAATCGCCTCCACTTAACTCCACTCACTCAACGCAATAGCCAGGGTGCTTCTATGAAGTTGCTAGTATGATGAACTGCAGTTACTAGGGCGTTGTTATGCAGTTGCTTTGATGCTGCTATACAGTCACTAGTGCGTTGCTATGCAGTTACTAGTGCAGAATTATTAGGCAAGTTGTATTTTTGAGGATTAATTTTGTTATTGAACAACAACCATGTTCTCAATGAACCCAAAACACTCATTAATATCAAAGCTGAATATTTCTGGAAGTAGTTTTTAGTTTGTTTTTAGTTTGAGCTACTTTAGGAGGATATCTGTGTGTGCAGGTGACTATTACTGTGCAGAATTATTAGACAACTTAACAAAAAACAAATATATCCCCATTTCAATGATTTATTTTCACCAGTGAAACCAATCTCAACATTCACAAATATACATTTCTGACATTCAAAAACACAACAAAAACACATCAGTGACCAATATAGCCACCTTTCTCTGCAAGGACACTCAAAAGCCTGCCATCCATAGATTCTGTCAGTGTTTTGATCTGTTCACCATCAACATTGCGTGCAGCAGCAACCACAGCCTCCCAGACACTGTTCAGAGAGGTGTACTGTTTTCCCTCCGCAGGTAAATCTCACATTTGATGATGGACCACAGGTTCTCTATGGGGTTCAGATCAGGTGAACAAGGAGGCCATGTCATTAGTTTTTCTTCTTTTAGACACTTTCTTGCCAGCCACGCTGTGGAGTACTTGGACGCTATGATGGAGCATTGTCCTGCATGAAGATCATGTTTTTCTTGAAGGATGCAGACTTCTTCCTGTAGCACTGCTTGAAGAAGGTGTCTTCCAGAAACTGGCAGTAGGACTGGGAGTTGAGCTCGACTCCATCCTCAACCCCAAAAGGCCCCACAAGCTCATCTTTGATGATACCAGCCCAAACCAGTACTCCACCTCCACCTTGCTGGCGTCTGAGTGGGATGGAGCTCTCTGCCCTTTACCGATCCAGCCACGGGCCCATCCATCTGGCCCATCAAGACTCACTCTCATCTCATCAGTCCAGAAAACCTGAGAAAAATCAGTCTGGAGATATTTCTTGGCCCAGTCTTGACGTTTCAGCTTGTGTGTGTTGTTCAGTGGTGGTGGTTTTTCAGCCTTTCTTACCTTGGCCGTGTCTCTGAGTATTGCACACCTTGTGCTTTTGGGCACTCCAGTGATGTTGCAGCTCTGAAATATGGCAAAACTGGTGGCGAGTGGCATCTTGGCAGCTGCACGCTTGACTTTTCTCAGCTCATGGGCAGTTATTTTGGTTTCTCCACACGCTTCTTGCGCCCCTGTTGACTATTGTGAATGAAGCGCTTGATTGTTGGATGATCACGCTTCAGAAGCTTGGCAGTGTTAAGAGTGCTGCATCCCTCTGCAGGATATCTCACTATTGTTGACTTTTGGGAGCCTGTCAAGTCCTTCTTTTGACCCATTTTGCCAAAGGAAAGGAAGTTGCCTAATAATTCTGCACACCTGATATAGGGTGTTGATGTCATTACACCACACCCCTTCTCATTACAGAGATGCACATCACCTAATATGCTTCATTGGTAGTAGCTTTCCAGCCTATACAGCTCAGAGTAAGACAACACGCATGAAGAGGATGATGTGGTCAAAATACTCTTCTGCCTAATAATTCTGCACTCCCTGTACATATGTATGTTTTAAAGTCAGGTGTGCATCTTTTGTTTATGGATTTATCTTTGAGAATTTGATGTTTTGTATTGATCGTTTACGGATTGAATGAATTGGTGTAATACACATATACCTGACTAATAAATTGTTATGATTTGAATTATTCAAACTGATTTGGTGTTATTATCTCTAGTAGATTACGGTAAGTCCATAACACCACAAGCCCCTGTACAGGTTAGTATCGGACTAAAACACGATAGACGGAGCAGCGTGGCACGCTATACGATGTCTTTAGAGATTCGACTAACACACTGGCATTATTCAAGTATACTCAGACTGTATAAGGCTTTCTAAGGGGATAGTTCTTCATCTCTAAACTCTGATTTAGTAGATAGCAGATCTAATAGGGACCGTACAAAATATACTCTAATCTGAGTAAGTAGGGTTCTGCCTGATTAGAATAGTGGTTAATCACCTCTGTGTAGTGACCGAGACTGACATGCTTGTGTTTAAGAGATTGTACACTCGGCCGTTACAAGACTCAGGATGTTATAGGAATCCGAATAAACGAGAATAATAAACAATAACGAATCAAAGAGAATATTTAATCATAGTCTAAAGTAATATTAAAAGGAAACAATATAAGCTTATCAATGTTTTAGAATTGGAGTCAGATAAAACGAGAATAAACATATTAACATTCTAAACAGCTCATACTTAAATTGGAGTCAGATATGAGTTAACTTTGAAGTAAACCAACATTGTGCACTGGAAAGACAGAACAGGCAGAGAACCTTCATCCACCACTAGACACCGCCGTAGGACTATTTGGCTGGACCTTACAACTTCCAAATAGTGTTTAAAATGTCACATACTGTATTGATAAGGAATAATTCACCCAAAAATGTACATTCCTAGCTTAATGTAATGACGTATACGCTGCTGCAAATTTACACCTGAGCTGACGCACTGTTTGTTCAGTACAGAGGACGTGTGTGCCTGCGATTGAGGTCTATTTTAGTAAACTGAACCTGCATAGGCTGTGATTAACATGTAATAAAGATGTAAATAACCTTCTCATATGGAGAATGAAGTCACATGCATTGACTTCATCAGAGTGTCAAACTCTTGATGCTTCTGTGGGTCTCGTCTATCAGATCTGAGCTTTATTCTGTATTCTCTATTGGGTTTGGAACAGGTGACTGACTAGCCCATTCTACAGCTTGATTTTCTTTCTCTGAGAGCATCTAAGAGTCTCCTTGGCGGTGTTTTGGATCATTGTCCTGCTGAAATGTCCAGCCTGGTTTCATCTTCATCCTCCTGCTAATGTAGACGTTGGACTGAAGCAGCTGAGGGTTGCTGAACTACTGAGAGATTTCAGCTGCTGTCTGGGCTTTCCCTGCACAAATACACCTTCCTTTACTCCCTTTACTTTTCACACACATACACTACTGACAATTTAGTTCATCAGTTCCCCCATAGCGCATGTGTTTGGACTGTGGGGGAAACCGGAGCACCCGGAGGAAACCCACACCAACACGGGGAGAACATGCAGACTCGAACCAGCGACCTTCTTGCTGTGAGGCGATTGTGCTACCCACTGCACCACCGCGCTGCCCAACTGTGTATATATTAATCATTTATTAATCAAAAAGCAGAGAGCACGCAAACACACACACACACACACACACACACACACACACACACACACACTCACTCATCTTCTCCAGTCTTTCACGCATGGTAAATAGTGTTTGCAAAGACGCGTCTGCAGGCGTCAGAAGCCCACGATCCGCTCGCAGCGATTCTCTCCGACGCCTTTGAAATATTGACGTGAAAAAGCCTGAGAACGATGTGTGTGAAATCAGCACTGGTGTGTGTGTGTGTGTGTGTGTGTGTGATGGAGATGCAGGAAAACAGCAGCAGAAGCTCATGTGTGTGTGTCGCTTTACTGTGTTTCTGACGCTCCGTTCACGTCTACAGTCTGCAAAGTATTCTATGTGTTGCTGTTATTGAGTGCGTGTGAGTGTGAGACTGTGTGTGAGTCTGTGCGTGTGTGTGTGTGTGTGTGTGTGTGTGTGTGTGTGTGTTTGCTTTGATGAGCACAAGGGTTGAATAATTGAAGGAGGATCCTTTTAACTCCACATCATTAGACCGGGTGTTTTGTTCTTACTCTGCACTGCTTTTTCAATGCATTCTGAAGTCGCTCACTCGCGTGTGTGTGTGCGTGTGTGCGTGTGTGTGTGTGTGTGTGTTGAGGTTAATTGCAGCTTGCTTGATTCACAGTTTGCTCTGTTTGGATCAGTTTTGTCACTGATTAGAGTATTTTCATTGTTTTTAAGTTGACAAGACCTTCCTGGAACTACTTCAGCAAATATATACGTTAATAAATGATTAATAATAATAGTCATCGTGTAAAATCAATCAAAATAAAAATTCAGAATTGGCTACATCAGTGGTTCTCAACTAGTTTGGCCACGGGACCCACATTTTTACATGGTCATCAAGCCACGACCCAAATTTTTAGGAACTATAATATAATTTAGGAATTATAATTAATTTGTATTTATTTGTTATCATACACAAGTAGTGACAGAAAAATGATGAGAAAATCAGGAAGACTTACAAATAAACAATATTTTACTGCTGACATTTAACAAAATGTATCAAATTATAGAAATACTACAAAGTAAAAACGACAAACACTGTAAACAGCGGTTAGGGTAGGGAAACGTTACCATGAAAGTTACCATGAACTAAACTGAACTGTTAATAAAACATGAACACTGATCCTGTTGAACAGAACAAACCAGACAATGTAAAATGATTAAAACATCCATAACCATTTTTACATCTAATATGACAGCAGTTATTAACATCTGTTTCATTATAACAGTAATTTGGGAAGATAATGAGATAACTGAGGATGTGCTTTACTGATGTGATTAGAGTTTCAAAGTCAGGAGTGATGGTAGATAGATAGTGCTACCCGAAGATCGTGCTCTATGTACAACCTGTTCCTCTGCTTGGACTCAAGCTGCACCAAGGAAGAGAAGCCACTTTCATACAGATACGTAGTTCTGAATGGGATGGGTTTGATCACTCTCAGATCGTGATAACTGGGAGAGGCTTACTTCACTGAATTTCTGTTTCAGCGTCTTACCACATGACAGCTCCACCAGCTGACTCTCTGTGTTGCTCGGCAACGTGACGCTTTCCACGTTGATTCCAAAGAGATCAGTTGTCGCGCGCGCGCATTTCAAAATAAAAGTCTGGTATACGCAAAACAAGTTATAAATTGAACTTTTGTTGTTTTTTTGACCACACACTCCGCGACCCACTGAAAATATTCCCACGACCCACTTTTGGGTCGTGACCCACCAGTTGAGAAACGCTGGGCTACATGACTGTCTCTCCAATGCACCAATAGTTAATGTGTGGTGAAGCACTGGCGCTGTTGTCCTGTGGCTGCCGGAGCATCATCCAAGTGGAGCTGCACACTGGTGGTGGCATGGAGAGACTCACCCCCTCATGACTGTGAGGCGCTTTGGGTGTATGGCACATCACATTACATACCAGAAAAATCTACTAAAGCACAGTAACAAAATAGTTGTACTTCATTACTTTTCCTATCTCTGACTAGGATAACATGTAAGAATACTCCGACTGCGTTCGTCTGACAGAACAAAAAGGGCGAGTAGATTGTGAGGTGATTTAAATTTTTGCGTGAACTATTCCCTTAATATTCAACACCCAGCTGACAATCCACTCGGCTTTATCAGGAATCTGCTTATGCTGATTATGACGGAGCAACAGCTGCTTTCAATCACACACAATTACATTTGCTGTCAGTCATTCACAGCTAAACAAAAGCCCCTGTTTGTCATTCCGTCATCCAGATCTCCTCATTAACAAGCAGAGGCTCTGACTGCAGATTACTGACGCAGTTTCCATCACTAACATGTGGATTATGCAGAAAAACACCAGATTCCTCATGATTTTCTGGACAATTTCATGTCAATTTTTTCGGTTTGCTCTATGGAGCCTTCTCACAAGACTGTTATGATGTGTTTATCAGCATCTTTAACCCTTGAAAGATTTTAATATAATTTTTTTTTTAAATGCATGTATATTTACATGCATTTACCAGGGCTCGAAATTGCGTCCATTTTGGTTGCATATGCGCCTGAAATTGAATCTATGCGACCTCAAAATATATTTGGGAGCATTTGTACGAGTACATAAAATTGTTGCGTGCGACCGGTTTTCACTGCAAGATGCTCATCGCATGCGCGGGTTTAGGACACATTCACGCAGAACGCATCTCTGCACTTGAAAGGCAGCGCTCAGGTACTGTTTACAACTGTTCTCATGTCAACTTGCTGCAGTAAACAAAGCCCGCAATGCTCACCCCGCCTTCACGCTCGTTTTATTGGCCCACTGCGCTAGAACCGATCGCGAATGGATTGGTTAAAATCACAACTCGACCTGCAACTAGAGGGATGCAGAGTTAGCATTAGCTCTACTGTTAAAGATCTGGGTGTCATATTAGACAGCAATTTAACTTTCGAAAGCCATATCTCCCATATCACAAAAACTGCATTCTTTCATCTGAGAAATATTGCTAAGCTACGAAGTATGCTATCCATCTCAGATGCAGAAACGCTAGTTCATGCTTTTATGACCTCTAGGTTGGATTACTGTAATGCTCTGCTCGCTGGTTGCCCAGCCTCCTCTATTAACAAACTTCAGCCAGTACAAAATGCAGCCGCCAGAGTTCCTACCAGGTCTCTCTTGTGCAGTTAAACTCTGCCTTTTTTACTACAACAGCTGCATATATTCGCAAGAGGCAAGCTACTGTTCTAGCACTCGCTAATCGCTCGCGTTTCAAGCAGCATAAGCCCTATTTAGAACGCCGAGCGAGACACGTGCTTCCTGTTTATACTTGAACGCGCATGCCCAGAGTGCGCCAATGGTCATGTGATATACGTTTTTGGTGGAGTAGTGTGGATGGAGATATGTTCAGAAACGTTGGGTGAAACGCTAGTGTGGACGCGGATCGTTTTCATGCTAAAACACCGTTTTAAAACTAAAATGCACTAGTGTAAACGGGGCCTTAGATTAAACTAACATTGCAGCTCATGTAAAGACCGGTTTTGCTATTAAAATGACGTATACAGATAATAAGGTATATATCAAAAGCAGCTGTGCAGTATCAGACATCACCCGTGAGAACAGCATGCTAACAGATTCATTTATGTCGAGTAGTGCGTGCAGGGCCGGTGAACGCTCCGTCCATGTGTCTTTTGCTCACTCAATTATGTTATAAAAATGTATTTTCTTGTGATAACACGATTTGGTTGACACATATTTTCCTCACGCAAGCATATATATATATATATATATATTTTTGCTTGTTAGTTTTGATTAGTGTTGATTTCAAATGCAATAAATCTGTTTATATAAAACTTAGCAACGGTGCTCATAATTGGTGGGTGCGACTACATTTATAAAGTTAGGAGCACCAGTACTACCAAGCTGAAAGGTTAATTTCGAGCCCTGATTTACATATGCAGGGCTCAACAATAAGGACTGCCTGATGGCCCGGGGACAGTGTGAGAGGTGCTCGGGACAGTAGACAGAATCCTTACCGGCCCGATCAGGCCAGTGCTGCCTTGTTACTAGATTTTAATTTGCCTGCGACTATTAGTCAATTGCATGCATATATAGTCTTAAAATCAAGAAATAGTTTGTGCTTTCGAGTATTTGAACACTACCTTCTCTGTGAAGTCGTAAACACCATATTGCTTTTTGGGTTCCTCTTATCTGATTGGATGTCATGAGCACGTTATTTTTTTTCCGTAACCTGGTAAAAACCAACACAGCGAAGAGACGACAACATGATGACAACATCAGATGATGAGGCTAAAAGAAAATGTCTGTTTTGTGATGTTTTGCTGTCATATTTAAGTCAGCCAGGTTTTGTTTTGCACTAAAACACCTGCACATTTTCCTGAACATCTTTAGAGATTATTTTTAGACACATTATTTAAAACATGTGGCTTAGAAATAGCTATTAACTTTTTTTTTTGGTGGGGCCAGTGAAAATCTGGTCCAATCAGGCCAGTAGAAAAACTCCTTAGCGTTGAACCCTGATATGTATTATATCATCTTTGCATGAAAAAAAAATACTGCTTGTGTGAGGTGTGTGTAACGCAGTGTGTAAATCTGACATTATTCTCTCTTCTGGCTGCCGTTATCAGTCTCACACTATTGGTTTTTTTTTTAGATTAGATTAGATTAGATTCAACTTTATTGTCATTACACATGTACAAGTACAAAGCAATGAAATGCAGTTTAGGTCTAACCAGTAGTGCAATGGCAGCAAGTGCAGAATACAGGTATAAATTATAAAGTGCAGTTATAGAGAAACTATGGTGATATTTACAGATGGATGTACTGTGAACATTATATACAGGTTGACTTAGTTATGAGCCCAGATTTACAGTAAATGATTATATGTACAGGTTGATATTAATAATAAGTGTGAAGATAAACAATTACAAATAAATGTACAGTGGGTGTGTACATAATTACAAATGTACATTTACAGTGGGTATGTACAGTTCAAATAAGTGAATCAGTGCAATGTAGGTTGCTTATTAATAATCAAAAGTGTGCAGATAAACATAATTACAAATGTATATGTACAGTGGGTGTTGTTGTCCTTCTTCTGAAAGTCTTGATAACACCATCCTAGATTTTTAATTCCAGCAAATAGGAACGTGCGCATGAGCATAAACATACATGCGGACTGCAAATGTTTTACTCGTTGGCCAGATACAGCGTGTCTAATTGGAGTCAGACAGTCAGCTGAAGGGAGTGCTCTGATTGGTTATTCAGCAGCGAATCATGCAGCAAGTAAACAATTCAAGTCAAGAATGAGCACACAGAGGCCGGACGTAATGTCTCAAATATTTGACAATCGATATGGATTATTGGATTATCAGACAGATTTACAGGAGTGAAACCCTTTGTGGTGAGAGACGATTACTGTGATGATGATACTGAACGCTGATGAGTTTATGCTCTGCGATGGAATTTTTGTTTTTTTTATTCTGGGGTGTGTTTCCCAAACAATGATGTACCTCTCGGCTGATCTACCACAGTATAATGCATCACTTGGGAAAAGGACGATGTAGTGATGAGTGTTTCCCAAAAGTGTAGTCGCTCTGTCGCATATCCATCGCTTGAACCACATTAGTTATAATGGAAAACATTTGTAATGACGCTCTAGCTGTGTGATATTCTGCAATATCTGCACTCGTGTAGCCTCTTCACCCTTCTGTATTACATCATGTACTTTTGAGGCTTTTTAGACGAGAATGGAGTTGTTTAGATTGTACGAAAGTGTAACGCAGCAACTAAACAATTCAAGTCAAGAAGGAGCACACAGAGGCCGGCTGTAATGTCTCAAATATTGACAATCGATATGGATTATTGGATTATCAGACAGATTTACAGGAG
>CAIGQQ010030696.1:911774-924555 GCA_903798035.1 Danio albolineatus
GAGTGAAACCCTTTGTGGTGAGAGACGATTACTGTGATGATGATACTAAACGCTGATGAGTTTATGCTCTGCGATGGAATTTCTGATGTTCTGTTCTGGGGCGGACCGTTCTCTGTAAACCCTAGAGATGGTTGTGCGTGAAAATCCCAGTAGATCAGCAGTTTCTGAAATACTCAGACCAGCCCGTCTGGCACCAACAACCATGCCACGTTCAGAGTCACTTAAATCCCCTTTCTTCCCCATTCTGATGCTCGCTGTGAACTGCAGCAGATCCTCTTCACCATGTCTACATGCCTAAATGCATTGAGCTGCTGACATGTGATTGGCTGATTAGTAATTTACGCTAACAAGCAGTTGAACAGGTGTACCTAATAAAGTGGCCGGTGAGTGTATAACGGCAGGCAAATTAAATACCACAAAGTCAGATTTCTCCAACACTGTGCAGCCCTAGTGTGAACGTGCATGAACACAGACTGGAAAAACCTCATTATCTGTAGTTTTGTTGGTGTGTGTCTTGACGTTGTGGCAGTGTTTCTACTAAACAACAGCAGCAGGATTTCTCAAACGGTGTAACATTTTCATCATATGTTCAAAAACAAGCGCGTGCATATTTCAGACGTTTCTCTCTTCAGATGAATGCCTGCGTCTAGTTAGCAGGAAAGGTTAATCGCCAGCGCTTATCCAGACATGACTGTGTTTTAATGAGAAAACCCCACTGATCTCTCTATGGAGAAATGCAAACTTGTGCGTTTCATTATTTCTTCTGCTGGTTAATGGAGAATTAGTGTCACAGCTTTGGTGGCAATAAAACAGCGGTGACCCGACAAACACAAGCAGAGCTGTTGGCTCAGTTCAGACGGGATTATGGGAAATACATTTCACCATATGAAGTAAACATGACAGCGAAAGGTGACTTTAAGCAGGATATATGTGTCATGGATTAATGCTGGGAAAATATTCATCAAGATTAATCACATTCAAAATAATAATAGCATTCAGCTTATAGGGCCATGACCCCCTCCCCCTAGTGTGAGAAAGGTCAGGACAGTGTGTGAGTCCAGCTTTGTTCAGGTGAGAGTGTCGAGTGCTGAAAGAGGTAAGGGTTTGCATGAAAAGAGGCATTTCAGTATGTGCACTACAGCTGATTTTCACAGCCGGCAACACAATCACAGATGCAGGGAAGATAGACTACAGCTATGTTTCCATCCAGCTTTGTTTATTCGCATTTAGGATCTGCGCATAAAAAGCGGTTGATGGAAACACCATGATGCGCATAAGTGTTGAAAATGCGTATAAAATATGTCTGGGCATAACTGAGTAGGATAAACTGTTTATTCGATAAGAAAAGATGCGCATAAACTGCGATGGAAACACTTTTACTGCATAAATTCCAGCATGTGCATTAATAAAGCTCATGTGATGTTGTTCTAAGAGATCATGTGATGATGAAAATGTGTGTAAATGGTCAAACCAGCAGCTGAGCACATCGTAACACATCTGAAATGTTGTTTTGGTCATTCTAAAGCGCCTCACCGTTTCAGTAGTTGTGTTATTATATTATTAATGACCTCCAGAATCAAGAGCGTCTGTGCTCCGTGTCTGACACCTTCAAACACCACCGCGCGCTCACTGCGGGCAGTGTTGGGTGTAACGCGTTACTAAGTAACGCGTTGCTGTAATTAAATTACTTTTCCACTGAAAAAGTAAAGTAACTAATTACTGTTCATTTTTAGGTATTTTAATTACAGTTACTTATAATGTACTTGCGTTACATTGTAAAATAATTAAACTCGCTGAATAATCTTACACAATTTTATTAATTTATGTTCTAAAGGTAAAAGTAAACTCTGGCGCTGTAAAATCATCGTAGTGCAGATGCATGTGATAGCGCCGCGCGCCAGTTTGCTGCTAGTCATAAAGCGGAAGATGTCGGACTCAGCTGAAGCGAGTGGCTGTTTTACCAAATGAAAATATTCCCAGACAAGAACATTATACAGTATTTTTCAGTATTAATCAATGTATTTTTCCTCATTGCGCGTCTGCGTGCTGTAGCGCGCGGCTTTTTCAAGGTTATCGCGCACCTGACATGGGCTGGTATGAAGATTACTATGGGAAAGGCTAGGATACGCATGTAACAGAGGGAGTCGGCGAATTAAACATGACTGATGCTGCTTTGTTTACAGAGTAATAAGACACCTTTTGCTCGATCGGATCACAGGTGAACAAGAGAGACACAATCCAGTTCAAAAACATGCCGTATAAATCTTAAGCCAGGCATGTCCAAAGTCCGGCCCGCGGGCCAATCACGGCCCGCAGTCAGATTTCATACGGCCCGCAGATTCCATCTCATAATGTGTTATTTATGGCTCGCTAGCTCTGTTAGAATAAATAAACCAAGGGAGAGTAACCAATAGCATTAGAGATAACAAGTAAACCAAGGCCCGCCCCAAGACAAAAATCGAAACAGTTTGGCGCAAGCAGAGAAGAGCCAGGGGGCGAACGGAGAGAACTGATCACGCACGCGGTGCAGGCATGACACACAGATGATGATGTGCGCGCGAGGCCCGTTTCCTCGAGGTGGATCAGTTCAGCGCGCGCGTGAAGATCTCGCGCTTAGGACTGTAATTTGCTCGCGATTCACTTTCTGTTTAAACATCACAGCTGCGCTCGATTAATTTTGGCATTGATTTGCCGCCATATATAATCTTCCTGTAGTTGTTATGCAAACTTTGGCTTCCCGAAAGACCTTTTAGAAGGCAAGAGCAAAATTCACTTTTTTTTACTTTAATGATAACAGACCACTTTGCATTACTTATAACTCCTGTTTAAAATGTTCATGAGGCAAAGATAGATATCAAACTCATAGAAATGTAAGGTATTCTATACAGTTTGTTCAATTTTATCTGACCCCCCAGATATGAAAGAAAGGCATAATTGTGTGTTTAGAGTTGTTCATGTCTGAGTGCCTTATATTTGGTTATATTGCCATTTGAAAAATAAAGGTAATTGTGACAATGAAAATACTTTTATAACAGTGTGTATTTTTATGAAACTTTTGTGGTGAAAAAAATGTCAGAAGGAACTATTGGCCCCCGGGCATCTTCACTTTATCAAATTTGGCCCTCTTTGCAAAAAGTTTGGACACCCCTGTCTTAAGCCTTTTGTCCACTTCCGATCAAACTGCACGGGCTTTCATTGTAATACTGTCAAAAATAATGCTTTTATTGTAGAGATTGCATGACCCTGCCCATACTGTACCTGTCAACATTGGGATGTGAAAATAAGGGATTTTATTTTTAATGTATAGAATACATTAGCAAATAGTTTAGAAATAAAATTTTGTTTATTATAAAGAAATAGAAAGGCGACCCTGGATTAATGAAGGGAATAAGCCGACAAGTAAATGAATGAATGAAAGAAAAGTTATCAAATTGTATTAATCTTTTCTTCATTGTATATCTTACACATTCTGAATAAAGAGCAGTGAATGAATCATTTATTTAGATTTTTTGTTTGATTACATTAAATAACAGAGGTGTCTCTGTTATAAATAACAGAAGTTTACATCTATAGTTATAATGACGGCATTCGATTGCTTTCCTAACGTTTTATGCTCATTTAAGACAAAATTAGTTAACCATCAAGATCGACTTATTTAGATGTTGATATTATTATTAATTATGTGTATGTGTCTGTTCAAACACGCACCCAAAACCCTGTATCCACTTTCGCTCCGCTTCTAATCGAGGGTACAGAATCCTTTTGGGAAACAGCGTCTAGCCTATTTATCACTACGGACGCGTCAGCTGACAGTCACGCACCGCTTTATGACTGTTTTGAGGATTGCATAGGAGGAGCGACGACACCTGTAATGAAAAGGAAAGGGAATCCCGCCGTTTTTTATGTTTATTCTAAAGTGTTTAAATGCCTAAATAAAACGAAGAAGAAGGGGCGGCACTGGTGGTTCAGCGGTATGGGTTGCGAATGGGGAGGATCGGCTCTTTAATGTTTTTATTACACCCGTAGGAGAACAACTAAAAATACGGGAAAATAGCTTTACGGGATAATAGGGGGATAGAACTGTAAAATACGGGAGAATCCCGGGAAATACGGGAGGGTTGACAGATGTTATCCTGCCTGATCGATAGATATGCAGAATAATATTTAAGAAGGTTACATTGCATACTAAAAATTATTATCCATGTAATTATTATATATTTTTTTAAAATAGAATATAATAAAGATGATTCAGAAAACTAAAAGGCTAAACTATTTCATGTTTGACTCATATGTTTTATCTAAGTATTTATTATTTACAGAGTAAAATTTTTATTATTTGTCCATAGGTTTAGGGATTTCAAGAAGTATTTAGTTAAGTTACTTATTGAGTAATTAAGTTACTTTTCAGACACAGTAATTAGAAAAGTATTTTAAATACAATATTGATTGAGTAATTAGTAATTAGTAATTAATTACTTTTTTAAAGTAACTTACCCAACACTGACTGCGGGTCAGGATTGCCTTATGAGGCACAGGTCATTTATTAAATGAAGAGAAGATTGACACAGCTTCTCTTACTGCAGCAAATTACGCTTTACTGTTGATATTTGGTGCCAGTTAATCAGGAAGTGACAATTGTGTCCGTTTTGACTCGTTGGATGGAAACGCTCCTATATTTGCACGTCTTTTATGCCATAATCCAGTTTTGTGCATAAAGTTCATTCACAATTTTGAATGGAAACATAGCTAGTGATAGCATTTACATGGAAATCAGTAATCAAATGATTTGCCTTCTTCTGAATAAGACAGCAATCTGATGAAAGTGTTTACATGAGCTGCTTTCTGGATGTTCCGTTCATTTTCCTGTGTTACATGTTGCAGCACATAATACCATTAACATCATTGCCACGCTATTCACATTTCCTCTGGAGTTTCATGTAATTTTGGGTGTTTCATTATTAATTTGTCGACTTTAACTGCAGTTCGGCAGTTTCACTTTCATTCAGGAACATTTCATGCATACCCCCCGTGACAACCAGATATTAAATGTGAGGAAACGCAGGAGCAGTGTAGCTTTAATAGAGTTTGATACCGCATGGTGTATGGCAGGCATGTCCAAAGTCCGGCCCGCGGGCCAATCACGGCCCGCAGTCAGATTTCATACGGCCCGCAGATTCCATCTCATAATGTGTTATTTATGGCTCGCTAGCTCTGTTAGAATAAATAATCAAAGGGAGAGTAACCGCGTTAGAGATAACAAGTAAACCAAGGCCCGCCCCAAGACTGACAAAAATCGAAAATATTTCGCGCGAGCGGAGAGAACTGATCACGCGTGCGCACAGATGATGATGTGTGCGCGCGAGGCCCGTTTCCTCGCGGTGGGTCAGTTCAGTGCGCGCGCGAGCTGTAGTTTCCTCGCGCTTTGGCCTGTAATCTTAGTTCCTTGCGCTTAGGCGCGATTCATTTTCTCCTCGCGCGTAAACATCACCGCTGCGCTCGATTAATTTTGGCATTGATTTGCTGCACACTTGTCCCTAACAGAGCCCTGCACCGCGCACTTCCCAGCTTTGAAAGAGGTCATGGACAGTTTCCCACAGGACAATATTGGTGTGCAAATGAAGAGTTATGTAACAGTAAAGCCTAAAGCAAACTAATGCAATGCACTAAAGCAAACACAATTCATTAAACTCTTAAATAACTGTAGATATAACTCATAGTTTATTATGTTTACATAGGTGATTATTTCTTGTGGTGGCAAGTGATTTTCCCAGTTGTGGGAATTATAAGGTATAATCTTCCTGTAGTTGTTTTGCAAACTTTGCCTTCCTGAAAGATCTTGTAGAAGACAAGAGGAAAATTTACTTGTTTTAAACTTTAATGATAACAGACCACTTTGCATTACTTATAACCCCTGTTTAAAATGTTCATGAGGCAAAGATAGATATCAAACTCATAGAAATGTAAGGTATTCTATACAGTTTGTTCAATTTTATCTGACCCCCCAGATATGAAAGAAAGGCATAATTGTGTGTTTGGAGTTGTTCATGCATGAGTGGATTATATTTGGTTATATTGCCATTTGAAAAATAAAGGTAATTGTGACAATGAAAATACTTTTATAACAGTGTGTATTTTCATGTAATTTTTTTTGGTGAAAAAAATGTCAGAAGGAACTATTGGCCCCCGGGCATCTTCACTTTATCAAATTTGGCCCTCTTTGCAAAAAGTTTGGACACCCCTGGTGTATGGAGGAAAAAAAAACTCAGCATCTCTTGGTATATGCAGAGACTCGGTAGGTGCAAAGAATAGCATCAAACAGCCATGTGTGTATAGACTATCCTGTCACAAAATGCATCAGAAATCCTACACAACAGTAATAGTTTGACTGCGGTGTTCACATGTTTACACTCAAAGAGCAGCATTTACAGCAGATCTCTCAGTCCGTAATATTGTAGTGATGTTAGCGTACTGTAAACTTAGTAACTCAATCACTTTGACTAAGGCAGTGGTTCTCAAACTGTTGTACACGTACCACTAGTGGTACGCAAGCTTCCTTCTAGTGGTACCAGAGGAATCTCTGAATAATTAAAGTAAAAAATGAACACACTTTTAACCCTTTGATGCGTACGATAACACCGATGTGATCAGTAAATTGATTTTAATAGGCTAAACCTTTTATATAATGGGCTGACAATAATAAATATTGTTAATTAGAAGAATTAATCTGCTTGTTTTTGAACTGTGCAGTGCTGTAGCTGCTTCATTAGGCCTACTACGCTACTGTACTTCAATACCGGTTAATATGGTGGTACTTGGAGAGACAATTTTTTTTTTCTGAGGTGGTACTTGGTGAAAAAAGCTTGAGAACCACTGCTGTAGTGGATTTGTCAACTGAAATATACAACAAATTATACCCAAAGTAATACATTTTACATTCACAAAAGTGTAGACAGCGCCCTCTAGTGGATTTGACATGCGAAATGTACAACAGAACGCACTTAAAGTAATGTATTTAGATTCACGAAAATATAGACAGCGCCCTCTAGTGGATTTGATATTTTAAACATTAATAATCATAACCAAAAATGCAGACAGTGCCCTCTAGTGGATTTATTAATTAAAACATACAAAAACATACCTTAAGCAACGTATTTTAAGTTCTCAAAAATAGCGCCCTCTAGTGGATTTGTCCTCTAAAACGTACAACAAAATGTACCCCAAGTAATCTATTTTATATATACAAAAATGTAGATTGACCAATCAGAAGGATGTATTCCAGAGAGCTGTGTAAAAGTGGTAGCTTATGTTAAATTAATCTAATTAAACTATTTAATATGCAAAGTTTTGAATGCACTGTGAGTTACTGAACAGCTATATTATTAAATAACAAAGATGACTAAATATTGAATCAAATAATGAAGGATGCATTTAGTAATGTTAGTAAATACAGTAACTAACTGCGGTGGCTGTTTGTCATGCATTTCTCGAAATGTTACTATCCTACAGTACTTCAACATCGGTCATTATGGTGCTACTTGGAGAGACAATTTTTTTCTGAGGTGGTACTTGGAGAAAAAAGCTTGAGAACCACTTTAAAGGTCTGTCTTAAAAAACTGAAAGAGTACTGCTGACGATACTAACTTTAGCTCTGAAGAAACATAAACAAAGATCACACACCCACCAAATCTGTAGAGACAGGACAATCAACACCAACTAGAGCGGCTAATACAGATTTCACCATTTCCACATGCGAAAAGCACTCGGGTAAAACATTCATTCATTCATTCATTCATTTTCTTTTCGGCTTAGTCTCTTTATTAATCTGGGGTCGCCACAGCGGAATGAACCACCAACTATTCCAGCATATGTTTTCCGCAGTGGATACCCTTCCAGCTGCAACCCATCACTGGGAGACACCCATACACACTCATTCACACACATACACTCGCCAATTTAGCTTACCAAATTTATCTGTACAGCATTTGTTTGGACTGTGGGAGAAACCTGAGCACCCGGAGGAAACCCACACCAACACGGGGAAAACATACAAACTCCACACACCAACTGACCCAGCCGAGGCTCAAACCAGTGACCTTCTTGCTGTGAGGCAATCGTGCTACCCATTACGCCACCATGGTGCCCTTGGGTAAAACATGTTCCTTACAAACATATTGTTGTCGCGTGTTAGCAGACCACTGTAATCCACACATTTGCATGCATCAGTGTTCTCTTATAGCGGGAAATGGAAACAAACTTTCGCTGCGGCACACTGACGACCCATGTCTCCGAACAATTCTTCTTCTTCCACTTGTTTTTAATTACAGTTGGCAACACAACGTGGCGTCTCTCTGGAACACTGTAACAGCTAAAAACAGTCTTCGAAGCTATCATGCATATTAATGAAGCTGCACCTCATTCACAATAGAGCGCGATGATTGGTTCGAACCAAGTCTTTCTCATGAATTATTGACAAAAACTCAAAGACATCACATTGTACACGCCGGTACAGACAGCCAGTCTCCACGCTGGAATTTACACAAGGATCTCATCGCTGGAAGAACGAATTTGAAGAGAAATAACGCAAAGACAACCAATTTTCACTTGTTTGTGAGATGTATGTGTCCTCATAGCGCTTTTAGAAGCGTGAGACACACATATGGCTGTCAACATCTCAACAAATGTGCTTTGGTGTTTCGTGACCCTTTAAAGTGACATTTAAAGGCTTAACTAGGGTAATTAGGGTAAAGTTAGAGTAATTAGGCAAGTCATTGTATAACAGTGGTTTGCTCTGGAGAAAAATTAAAACTAATATTGCTGACGGGAGCTAATAATATTGACCTTAAAAAAATTAAGAACTGCTTTTATTCTAGCCGAAATAAATCAAATAAGACTTTCTCCAGAAGAAATAATATTAGAGGAAATACTGTGAGAAACTCCTGAATCTGTAATGTATAAAGTGTATAAAGAGAGAGAGAGCACTGAGAGCTGTCAGAGTGGAGCTTATTAATATTCATGACCCTTCCAAATATGGTCAATATGGAGCGCTTGGGTATTTTATGATGTAATACATGTGTTATGATTGGGACAAGACAACAGGAAGTTTGAAAACAGGCACTTATATAACTTTATAGACGTGAAAATCGTGTCTGTTAATATTATTTACCTTTCAGGACCTGCTGCAAGAACATCACTGACACTAATGTTTGGCTGAGGTATGGATATTTACACCGCTCAGATGAAAACACACAGAAATGGGATGTGTATTTATGTACTTGATGACCTAAGAGAGCTTTAATGATGTTTTTCTCAGCAGAAATGACAGATCGGGTTTCATCAGGAGGGTCAAGTAGAGGTTTTTGTCCCTCAGGGGACGTTTTTTGAATTTATTTTAGCAGCAAAACACACAGCAGTGTTCACAGATGGAGACAGACACACACACACACACACACACACACACACACACACACACGTCTGCAGGATTAACAACACATCACTTCTGTCTGACAGAAAACTAGTCAAGCATTACGATCATCATTACTCAGCAAACCACAAAGGTGTTGAGTCGTCCTGCAGCGGTTTGGTTGTTGTTTTTTACCGTAAACCACAAGTGTCTTATTGAGGACAGAAAAAATGACCCCCAAAACCAAAATATGACCCTTTTAATGTATAATAGGGGCTCTTTCAACAAAGTGAGAAAAGAAGCTTGTGTTTTGTGTTTTGGGGTCTCCAGCAGCAGGCTGATCTGCTGCATGGTCAAAAAACACTTTCATTGTCTTATTATCTGCCTTTATTTTTACCTCATTATCCCAGCGACTCCTATATGAATCGTTCAGCGATTCATTTGTTCCAAAACTCCTCCTTAGCGCGATGCTAAACTGCGCTGATTGGACCGATGACCCAGTCTGTTGCGATTGGTCGACATCATTCAGCGCGAGAGAATGCCCACCACGGCTTATCAATATTGAAGTAGTCAGAGTGTGTGTGTGAGCATATCTGCCAACACTCGTTTTTCCCGGGAGTCGCCCGTATTTCAGACACCTCACCCCCTGAAACTAACCCCCCGGTCTCCCAGCATATCACTCTATTCTTAACCAGAAGTAAAAACAGCGACACACATGCAGTATTAATGCACACAGCGGCAAAAGCTGAACCATTATGAAACAGGACCGCCGCATGTGTGTAGGAGAGCTGATGTAGCCATAGCAACGACAAACAGCAGAGGAACACGAGCTCACAAACGCATTTTAATCCGTAAACAAAGCAGCACGCGTCGCATTTACAACGTGCTTTTAGACGCGATATGAGAATACAAGTTAACCAGAGACACTACAAGCGGTTACAAGTTACAAAACACAATTAAATACATCATTTACAAGCTGGAGAAAACAATGAGGCGACCGTTTTAATCACACACACTCACACTTGCTGGATAGCAGGCCAGATTCACCGTCAGGCCACTGGGAAATGTCCCGCTGCTCCCTATGGCCAGTCCGCCCCTGCATACATCAATAGTGTTTTCTGCTCCTTCCTTTAACAAACGGTGCTCTGAATCCTCTGGTGTAAGCGTGTAGATTTCAGAAGCTCCTCAGAGGAACACAGCACAAGGCTGGGCTATAATGCTGAGGCATTTCTGCAGAGATAAACCTCCACCACTGACTCTTCACAGTCTCATCTCTGGTTCATCTGCACACTTCCAGTAATATCCAGCTGAGCACATGTTTGCTACAGTGCTCTTCTCTGTGTTGCCAGATGTAGCTGACTGACTCCAGTCCAAACCCTCTCCAAAAGGTTTTTACCTGCACAATCAAACTCAAAACCGCCCAATCTGGCAACCTTTGCTCGCCGCTGTTGTTTATGGGCGGGGTTGGGGGTTTCGAATCTCCCGGGTCTGTGCGCGCACAAATGGGCGGGGCTTATGTTTCGTGTTCACGCCGAAATGGCTAAAGACTCGTAAGCACGGCGATTCGTTTGAGGAACTATGAGTCGACTCTTTTATAGATGAATCAATAGTTTTAAACACTGTGCACTTTCAGATTTAACCCTCAGCTGGACATTTCACTGCACTCAGAGCTGTGCTACACACTGATGAAGATCATTCTCAATAACCCATAATAGGGGCTCTTGAAGACGTATTGCTCAAAAACATAATTTATTTCTTCAAATATTTCCCAAGAGCTTTTACAACAGAGCACTGGACTTTTCTCGAACCAGCGACCTTCTTGCTGTGAAGCAATTGTGCTACCCACTGCACCACCATGTCACCTAAATATATGTATTTAAGTATTTATTTATTATATAATAGTTACAATTAAACTCATTCATTCATTCATTTTCTTTTCGGCTTCGTCCCTTTATTAATCCGGGGTCGCCACAGTGGAATGAACCGCCAACTTATCCAGCATATGTTTTACACAGCGGATGCCCTTCCAGCCGCAACCCATCTCTGGGAAACAGCCATACATTCTCATTCACACTCATACACTACGGACAATTTAGCTTACCCAATTCACCTGTACCACATATATCTTTGGACTGTGGGGGAAACCGGAGCACCCGGAGGAAACCCACTCAAACACGAGGAGAACATGCAGACTCCACACAAAAATGCCAACTGAAGAAAGCCGAGGCTCAAACCAGCAACCTTCTTGCTGTGAGGCAACAGCACTACCTACTGCGCCACTGTGTCGCCACAATTAAATACATATTAAATATAAATATATATATATAATGTTGACCAGATGTCTTAATCTTAAAGAAAAGTGTAATTTAAATTAAATTCCAAGCTCGAGTTTGTCCATTTTTAACTTTAAAAACAACCCAGCATTGTTTACAGTGTATCTGGAATCAGCTTTTTATCCCTCCAAACACTCTGAATGAGAATGAACTGAATTAAACATATGAATTCACCGAAGCGTGCTCAAAATACTAAATAAGAGCCGACCCCCCACCGCTCCGAGTGTAATTCACACTCTGCTCATAGCGGCTTTACATCAGAGCGTGCACAAACTGATCTAATAACACCGCTTTCATGTTTTCCCCCAGTTTGATACGCACAGAAAGTAAAGCTTCGCATCTCCAAAGTTCACAGTCCCGGCGGAGACGCAGGAACACGTGTTAATGAATCAGTGTCATACTTATTTCAGTCCCTGCTGGGCTCATTATGCCGATGTGTTTGTCTTTCTACACACTCATTTACTGTTATTGATTTGTTCCTACGCGTTCAACCTCCTTCCCGATATCAGAATGTAAGCAGTGCCTATTAAAGCAGAGTCTTCACGCTGCAAAACTGCACAAATGCTTTTATTATTTAGAGCTTTCATTGTGTTTCTAGTGCAAATATCTAAAGATTCCTCAATCAAGAAACATTTTATAGAGAAACAATGAATATTGTTTAGTTTCCAGTAATAATGAGTCCAAATAAAGTGAGTTTTTCCTTAAAACAAGCAGAATAATCTGCCAATGGAGTAAGGGGAAACAGAAAATTCAACATTTTCAGCACAATTCATTAGAACGGCGCTTGTAAAATTAATCCTAAGGTATTTCTTAATGATTTACGGGTCTTGTTTTTAATTTTTAAGAGCTGTAATCATTTATTAAACTGTGCTTGAGATGATCAGACCATAGGACAGTTTGGGGATTTGGCTCAAAAGAAAAAAAGACAGGTTATAATGCATCATTTCACTGTGAATAAACACTCACCGGCCACTTAATTAGGTGTCCAACTGCTTGTTAACGCAAATTTCTACTCAGCCAATCACATGGCAGCAGCTCACTGCATTCA
>CAIGQQ010030696.1:1024041-1036110 GCA_903798035.1 Danio albolineatus
ATGACATATGATGACGTGTGCAGGTGTTGAAGTGCTGGCCCAATTCTGAGGGGGAAGTTTTGAAGCCCTTCGCCTTAACCCTCGGTTGTAAGGGGAAGGGGAAGGGCCAAGGGGTAGGGGTACAAAAATGGAATTGGGATTGGGCCTATGTCTCTGACAGCCTGTAACAAACCTCAGAGCGCTGTGATAGACGAAGTTTAAAGGCTGAAGACATTTGGTTGAAGTATTCATGTATAAAACGTCCCCATAGTCAATCAACGGTACAAATGTTGCAGACACCAAATGTTTACGAGCTTTAAGAGAAAAGCAGGATGCCCTTCGATAGTAAAACCCAAGATTAACTCTCAATTTTTGAACCAAATTTGCTACATGTTCTTTGAAAGAAAGCTCATGTGCTGTATAAGTTGGCGGTTCATTCCGCTGTGGCGACCCTGGAATAAAAAGGACTAAGGCGAAAAGAAAATGAATGAATGAATAATAATTATAAATTTCCCAGTGGGCGACACGGTGGGGCAGTAGGTAGTGCTGTCGCCTCACAGCAAGAAGGTCGCTGGTTCGAGCCTCAGCTTGGTCAGTTGGCATTTCTGTGTGGAGTTTGCATGTTCTCCCCGTGTTGGTGTGGGTTTCCTCCGGCTGCTCCGGTTTCCCCCACAGTCCAAACACATGTGCTATAGGGGAATTGGGTAAGCTAAATTGTCCGTAGTGTATGTGTGTGAATGAGTGTGTATGGATGTTTCCAGGAGAGAGGGTTGCAGCTGGAAGGGCATCCACTGCGTAAAACATATGCTGGATAAGTTGGCGGTTCATTCCGTTGTGGCGATCCCAGATTAATAAGCCCTTATAATTAACAATTAACAATTTCCTAGTGTTGGGTTGCAGCTGGATGGGCATTCGCTGTGTAAAACATGCTGGAATAGTTGGCGGTTCATTCCAATGTTGGATGAATAAAGGGACTAAGTTAAATTAATGAATGAATAATTAACAAACAAACAAATGAATGATCGAACGAACCAATAAAAAGCAAACAAACAAAAATTTTAATATTAAAGTAAATAATTATATACACAAAAACAAAATACACAGCGGACCGACTTCTTCAACAAAGACTTGAGGGATTTGAGAGACCATTCAATATTTTGGAGAATTCAGCATCACCATTCGTACACAGGGCCGAGTATTTTACACTGTTGATGTACAGTTTACACTATAAAATACATATTTTACACATTTATTTTGACTTCTGTAATGTGGAACTCGCCCTCGGATTGGCGCCGTTTTTCAGCGTTGAACAGGAAGTGGCGCGTTCCGTAGAAGAAGCGCGTCTTTTTTGCGCCTGCGCACAAGATCCACTTCCTTTTCGACATCCCGATCGAGAGAGACGAGATGGGCCATCAGCAGCTCTACTGGAGTCACCCTAGAAAATACGGCCAGGGCTCGAGATCCTGGTCAGTTCTGCTCATTTCGGTGTTTAATGTGAAGGTTGAGTGTTTGTGGAGGTTTTCGCTCCGTCTGGTCCGTCGTGTGTTTATAGTGTATAGCGGGAATGTGAAGCACATGGGCGGCGAGGATGATGCGCGCTAACAACATGGCGGACGGAGATCAGTTTAACTGCCGATCTCCGGAAAACCGAATAAAACATTAAAATCTGCGTCTAATGTCGGTGTTAATGCGATAGGAATGGTATCTGGTACATAAACGCGTGTTTATGGGCGTTTTTCTACTTGTACAGGTACAAATAGCTGACTTAATCATTATAATGTTGAATAATTAGCACTTTTATTACGGAATAATTTAATGTTTGTTTGTAAAGTCATGGTTGGTGTGTGGTTTACCGCTGTCGAGTGTGGTAACCATAAACTGGTGTTTAGTGTAAAATATGAACCAGTTTTTTGTTTTGTTTTATTTTTCCCTCAATGCCACAAGATCAAGAGTTACTACATTTCACGTAGTCGAACATAGCGAAAGAGAAAAATATGAAATACGTATATAGAAAATAAAGTTACATTTACATGAAATTGAATGTTTTCAAAGCATTACATGTTTTCAGTGCTTTTTTGTTTTGTGATTGTTTTAAAAGATTTACATAAACTTTGAAGTCATTAACAAAATGTGAAAAGTTAGGTTTACATTGAGGCCATTTTTTCTAATGTATACGGTATTTTCCTAACAACATAAATAACTTAAAAATATGTTGCCCTTTACAGTTCAAATTCTCATTATCATAATAAAACAGTACATCAAATAAACAAATTTCTATCCTATACTCCATTTTTTTTGTTAATAAACAATTTCAAGTCTTTCCAAAATATTCTTGAGTAAATACAATGAAAAAAAAAGATGTAAATTGTTTCTTTTTCTTGACCACAAAATTCACACATATATGAAATAAGTTTGAATCTTTCCAAAACATGTCTAGCAGGGTAAATTCTATGAAGTATTTTGTACGACACTTTAATTTTGTTATTTATGCAAAACTTGTCAACTTCCAAGCTTTAACCCAAGAAATATTATAAAATAATGAAAGCCAAAAATATCTTGCTGCAGGTCGAGACGGTGAGCATAGAGCATTCCGTTTAACCTTATTATTACACTGTTCTTTTGAAACATCAATATTTTCAATGGAAGTGTTTTCACAAGGATTAATGCCAATCTCTTCTGACACAGTTTTTTAAAAGTAAAATCACTCCCTTTGGAATTGCATCCAAAACAAAAGCATTCTCTCGGTTTAACTGGTAATTTATTATTATTATTTTTTAAAACAGCATAATGTGAACCAGTTTTACCATAATATTTATTGTAAAACTGACGTAACAGATCACCATGTTCGTTTTTACTACAATTTTACATGGTTTTATATAATATTTTATAAAGAGACCTTTTTGCAGGGCGTAATTTAAAAAAATAAAATAAATTGCTATTCATTTCACGTAAGCTGTTAATTTTTTTTATTGAATAACAACGAGGAATTACAGCAAATAGAAATTCAAACAGATAAAAGTATAGTACAAACAAAAACGAACAAATTTTTGCAACAATAGAAATGTAATACATTTTTAAGAAGTATAAAAAAGAGGAAACGAAATAAATAAGGGCACATGCAGTATATTAAAGCACGTTTTATAAGAATTGCTTTCTTATGAGAATCCAAGATGGTTTTTAAGTACAGATTCAATTCTCGTTTAAAATGCAAAACAATTGGCTTGCAATGAGTATATTTGCGTTTGTGTATAAAAAAAAGTATTATTCTGTTAACCAGTTAACTTTAAATATTACCTTCTTTAGGGGGTTTAAACAAATTGCTAAGAAAAGCAATTGATTATATTTAATTTACTGACTATGTAGTGTTCAGTATAGTAAAAGTATAGAGAACCTATAAATGAAACAGATATAATTAAGTTATGTAATGTGTGAATCATGGTGCTTGCGAAACTGAATATTTTGTGTTTTGCGTTGTCAAATATGATAACCATAGATGAACGTTTGCAAATCTAATCATAATCTTAAAGTGTTGACAGTAAGTCAGTGCACCAAACAACGTTTACTATTTTACCATTAGATAAGCAAGGTTGGGTGAATGTAAATTATAAAGGATAACATGTTTGGAGGTAATATTAAGATAGCATTGCCGAATATTTCACAAAATTAGATTTTTTTTTTTATGTTTAAAAAACATTGACCACATCTATGTTTAAATAAGAAATGAGGTACTAAGAAAAAACATTGAGGGTGAACGTTTAATTTGCCTTTGAACCAAAAGTACAGAATGAAACGCTTTGAGTTTTTGTCTTTGTATACAAGCAGATATTTTAAATAATAAGGGACAATAATAGCCAATAGACATCCATTTTAGGGGGGGAAATGCAAGTGAACTGCTTTCTTCACAATATTTTCTTTTGTGCTCAAAAAGGACCAGGCTTGGATCAAAGGGAGTTTATTTATTTATTAAAAAAAATTTACACAATGATGGTAATTTAATGATCACATTTAAGGACCACAATAATAACACTGACACCAACAAGAATAATAATAATTACGAGTACTACACCAACAACTACTTCTACTAAAAAAGTATTATTTATTTTAATTTCAACTGTCACTTAAAAGTACACATGCAATAAAAGTTTATTTTATTATATATTAAAAAAAGATTTTTTTTCTCCTAAAGTGACTAAAATTTTAAGTTATTCCTTAATTGAATAATCTGAATTATTTATCTACTGAAAAAGTTTTTTTTTTAGGTAATTTACAATTAAAGTCTGATCGTGTGCTTCTGTGTTTGGAGTGGCTCCCATTTTGACGTCAACCTGAGGCTTTCCATAGCAGCAGCATATAAATGACCGTAGCCACGTCCCTTTTGCTGTTAGGGACTGATGTGCTAAAGAGCTCTGCCTCCTCAATATTCAGTTTCAGTTGGGAGTACGTCAGCATACTGAGATAAGAGTGATTCACGTGGACTTTAAGGTGCTGCATTTCTATTGTAACCTGTGCTCTTGTTGTTTTGCAGCCGGGTTTGCTCAAACCGTCACGGACTGATCCGTAAATACGGACTCAACATGTGCCGTCAGTGCTTCAGACAGTACGCTAAAGACATCGGCTTTGTCAAGGCAAGTATTTCTGCGCTCATGAGAAGTGATGCTCTCCATGAAGTGATTGAGTGTAGGGCTGCACAATATATCAAAAGATTAGCAGCTAAATGCGAGATCTACAGTAGTCGAATATAGAAAGGGATCAAAACAACATTAGAGTTGTTCCAAAACTATTCTTCTTGTCTTGGGACAGTTTTTGATCCACTTCAAATATTCACTACTGTACAGGGCTCATACGGCAATGGAAAACTTGGAAAAGTCATGGAATTTTGACACGGCATTTTCCAGGCCTGGAAAAGTTTTGGAAAAACAGAAAAACCCACAAAGTTCTGGAAAAGTCATGGAAAACAGATACCTGTATACTTGAATGTAGATTATTTACTACTTTTCTGTCCTCGGCCAATAACATACTTGCGTTATTAGTGCTGTGAGAGCTTTATCTAAATCAATTTTACATAGATAGCTGCCCGATTCTAGCTAAAATGGGAATCGCACATTTAAAAAAAAATTTTTTTTTTGCTTTAAATAAAGATCAGAATTTTCTCATGATTCTGTAGATGTAAAATAAAGGTTAATTTGAGGAGGCTTTTATTATTATTATATCAGAATAATTCATAATACTGATGTTGAATTATGTTCGAGACTTAATATTATACATGATACATGCTTGCAATCTGTCATTGACAACATTATTAGAGCATGTTCTTCTAATGGTAAAATCAGACATTTGTCATTATCAGACTCCCTCCTGCATTTATATTCAACATTATATAGGCTAGAGGAGTTAAATATGTTCGCTGTGAAAGAAAAACCTGTTAAATGCTTGTCATAATCATTAATCTAAAATGCAATATGATCATTTAAATGATGTGCGCTTTCGGTTTTACTTTCACTGCCCGCGCGGCTCCCAAACGATCGCTCTGTGCCACAAACTGAATGTTATTTACAGCTTTATTATCTGTTATTCACAGCCTGTGCAGGTTCTGTTCACTAAAGTAGGCATCGTTCACAGGCGGGTGTGCGCCCGCCCTCCCTGTTGTAACAGCTCATAGTCAGCTCACGTGTTTTCGCGACCGCAAATACATCATTACATGAAGAACGAAATGATATTTTTGGGTGAATTATACCTTATAAATACAGTATGTGAGTCTTTAAACACCATTTGGAGGTGTTTATTGTTGTTTATGCCGCCTTTGCTTCTCTCCTGAACTTGAAAATATGATTGACAGAATTGTATAAACGCTAAATTAAGATCGTCTAGGGGGTCGAATCGAGATCACCATTTTTTAACGATTAATTGTGCAGCTCTAATAGATATAAATATAAATTTGAAACTAAATAGACTGTTGCATGTTTTAAGATGTGCTGTAATAGTTGGAACATGCGTTGTTTTTCTTTTACCACACATATGTAGACATCACATGAAACATTAGGTCATGAACGCTTGTAAAAATCATGGAAATGTGAGTTTTAGAAGTAAAAATGTGTGTGATCCCTGACTGTAGATAAACTGAATGGTGCTTGTAAGTGAATGTAGGGCTGCACAATATATTGAAAGATTATCGATATCCAGGCCTGTCACAATAATCAATATACAGACTAATCACACAACACGTGACCATGAGCTTAATTATTTTCAGTGATGCTATATATATCGCCCATATATAACCAATTCCAGCAACATTTAAGCTGATTGTGCAACATCTCTATTAGAGGAGTCGGTAGCTGCGTCCCATATGGCACACTATAGGCACTCTACAGTAGAGTATATGTATGTGTGTAGTCTCGTCCCTAATGGAACACTAATGTCGTTTCCCTGATGACGTTTAACTGTTGCCAAATTAGTAAAATAAATGACCAAACTACTAAATAATACCTGCCAAATAATAGTAATTAAAGCTTTGTGTGAACGCACTACTTGCACTATACTACAAAATGGCGTAGAATAGTGCATAAGTATGCGATTTGGGACGCACCTAGTGTGTGACAATGGTTAAACACTAGTATAGTGTAATTACTATAGTATATTTTCATATGCGTGTCTGACAGTCTATCACTGCCTCTGTTACTCTTTACTTTTTCATTATTAACATTATTATTATTATTATTTTTTATTAAGCATGTGTTTTCACCTTCTAACTCATTATTAAACTGTTAAAATGACTATAATTGAAGTATTCTTAAGACTGATATATGATGTGTTCTTTGGAAGAGTGTACTTGCATTGTGGTGATATTATCGTTCGGGAGTTATATAATGAGTGGCATAAAATGCTCTTAAAATGAAAATAATATGGTTTATTGCAATATTTTGGTGCAATTTATCCTACAACAAAAACATAGACATCTTGACAAGCCTAGGTTGCACAATATTTCAAAAGATTATCATTTTTATGATGGCAGTAATAGTATCCATAGAATAATGGATAATAGTATAGTATAATGGTAATAGAAAATATTATTGATAGGACATTATTACTGTAATAATAATAATAATAGTATAAGTGTTAACAATAGTAATTATTAACAATAACATAGTATAGGGTAATATTAGTGTAATACAGTATAATTGTAATGATGAATAAAATAGTTGCCATATCCTAGAGAACTGCAATATAGTATTTATTTTTATTATAAAAATCTCTATTGGTTGTTAATTTAGTAAGATCATTATTTTTTTTTATCACAATTTGTTTTTAAAACTTGATTATATTGTAAGAAATACCGTTATCGCAACACTCAACAACAATATTGCTTATTTTCGCAGTATCGTACAGCTCTAATACAGTGTCATGAATGTACTTCAACGCAATCTCACGGCAATTCGTAATTTTGATTTAGTCGGTAATTCGTACGAACACTTGTACGATTTGCTCATCCCTCAATGATGATTTGGTTTAGGGGCGGAGTTTGGTGCCACGCCTAATTTTAAATTCCGTTCAATCGTACGAAGACGTAGCTAAAAAAGTAACAAATCGTCATGATATAGTGATTAAAATGAGTACATATTTGACTCTATTAGAGCTGCATGCAATATGTAAAGTGTTGCGATTTTTAACAATATTTCTTACAATGTAATTTTAAGTTTTTTTTATCAGCAATAAAAAAAATGCTTGATCAGGCTGATATATTTGCACATTTAAATATAGTTTGTTTTTGGAGGTAACTTACTGACGCATCGTAAAACAATACTAATACTTTGATCTGTTTTTCTAGCTGGATTAAACGAGTGAACGGCTGAACTTCCATGATGTGGAGTCAACATCATTCCAGTCCATCCTGACGTCATGAAGTTACTGTGGAAAATACAATAAACACTTTGTTTTTTTCTGTTCAGAAGTTGTAATGTGTCTTTTATTGTGGTGGGGATGGAAAGAGAAAAGATTCACTAACGGGGCTTAAATGATGAATATTGTCTGAAAAGAAATAATGACTAACTGAAACAAAGCCGAGCTTGCAGAATTAGAATTTACAGTGTTTTATACATGATGAAGTCTAAGTTAGGGCTAAAACTTGTAATTGGCTTTATTCTGTTTAATTGATTACATTAATATGTTACTTTTATAGTAATCGATGATCTGTTTAAAAATATGACTTTAACATCGCTTTCTGTCAGTATAACATTTGTTGGATTTCTTGGTTATATTGATTTCAATTCAGCAAAATACAGCTTGATTTCATGTTATCCTGTTGGTGTAATGTCTGGTCAGAAAGATTGATTGATTGATTTATATATATTTACTAATAATTTTTAAAAACATTTTTCTTTGTTTTAACTTTTAAAGGACAGGATGGTAGAGGGTATTGGCAGGCCAGTGTGGGGAGCAGAGAAAGGGAACCAAACTTGGGTCAGAGTGCATGTGTCTGCACTAACCACTACGCCATTGGCGCTGACTATTTTATTTATTTATTACTGGCCAAATGTAAACCTCACCAAATATTATTGCCATTAAAAATGGGCACAATTTTTATAATAGATGTTTAGCAGTGGTTCATTCGGGGCTATACGCATGTATGCTCAGTATGCCTACCTTTTATGCCTAACTGGCATCTTAATTTGCTGCAATTGGTGCATTTTTGTTTAAATTGCGCCGTTCCTGCCTCCTGGTGACCTTTCGACACTTTTTCCAAAGACAAGTCAACTGTATAATGTCTCACTGAAACATTCAGGTACAATTATAAAGCAGAATGGGCATCACAAATTTAGGTTGGGTGGGTAATAGTGCACCACCTCTTTTAGGGCTACACCACTGATGTTTAGGCACGTGTGCGATATCAAAAAATCTAATGCTAAGTGTTGCAAACGCATCAAAGTTTTGTGTAAACAAAAAAAAGATGCAACTTAGACTGTTAAATATACATGGATTTTTAAATTTGTTTTATTTGTGCATGATTAAACTAAATTGATTTATATATATATATATATATATATATATATATATATATATATATGCAGATGTCTTGTTTTAAACAGTGAAAAAAGCATAAAAAAATATATGAAAGCATGTTCAGTTTAATGTTAAATATTCAACTATATCACAGAATAAGATCCTGCATTAAATGACATTTGAAATTATAATTATTTGGGTAAAAAAGGTTTGAAGGTCAGGGGCAAAATATGAGTTAATTTTACTCTAAACATTATGGCGCTGAACTGACCCTTGAATAAAGTCTTAATATATCAGAAAATGATTCTTGTTTTTCATATAACAGACGGACTTCTGGATATAAAATACTGATATATTCAGTGACTTTTTAGTGGCCGTCTTATAGCCATCCCGGCTGGGTCAGTCTGTGTTTCTGTGTGCTCCGGTTTCCCCCACAGTCCAAACACGCCTTTAGGAGAACTGATGAACTAACTTGGCCGTAGTATATGAGTGTGTGTATGGGTGTTTCCCAGTACTGGGTTGTGGCTGGAAGGGCATCCGCTGTGTAAAACATATGCTGGATAAGTTGGCGGTTCATTCCGCTGTGGCGACCCCTGTTGAATAATTCAATTCAATTCACCTTTATTTGTATAGCGCTTTTACAATGTAGATTGTGTCAAAGCAGCTTCACATAGAAGGTTCTAGTAGATTGAAAGTGTCAGTCCAGTTATTAATGTTGGAGTTCAGTTCAGTGTTGTTTAACATTCGCTACTGAGAGTAATCTATCGATGCGCAGCTCTAGCTGCAGTCTAGGCACCGGAGGCTGGAGAACTCGAGGCTCGTCTGTCCTTGGAGGGTCACAGGAATCCGTCTCTTGCTTGCTACTCCGCCAAGCAGCTGCTCAGGATACGGCCTGGTCCAGGATTATGGAGCCTTGGAATCGTCTCGTCGCGGGTCTTAGATTGCATCCGTGGTGCTGCATAGTCTCTGGGGGCCTCGGGATGAGGATCCCCAGGTGAAAAAGGGACTGAGCTGAAGAAAAATGAAGTGAAATATTTGACATCACAGTATTCAGGTACAGAACTTGAATAATCAAATGTAAATAACATTCATCATTGAATAAATCATTCAACAAATACATCGTTATTGGAGTTACAAACAGTGGTTTCATAAATACAGTCGCAGGCCTTAAAAACACAAAAATAAAACTTTTCCTTCATTATGGGTAAACTCTTCATTTACTACAAAAATCTGTGTTTTGAACTATTTCTCGGTAAACAAACAAAGATGAATTGAAATTGAATTGAATATCTATGCTATACCATATATTGTGCAGCCCTAATATATAGGTACACTATCGGTCAGGGGTGGATTTAAACAATAAGCAAGGTAAGCGGACGCTTAGGGCCTCATGACATCTGAGAGCCCCTAATTAATATCTAGAAGGTAAATTATAACTATAAATTATATTTAACATCGTTTTCTATCATATTTTCTATAGCGAGTGTCGCATAAATACAATTTTGACTTAATTACATGTTATTTAATATGCAATAGAACATAATTCATTCATTCATTTTCTTGTCGGCTTATTTCCTTTATTAATCCGGGGTCGCCACAGCGGAATCAACCGCCAACTTATCCAGCATATTTTAATGCTAGCGGATGCCCTTCCAGCCGCAACCCATCTCTGGGAAACATCCACACACACACATTCCCACTCACACACTACGGACAATTTAGCCTACCCAATTCCCCTATACCACGTCTTTGGACTTGTGGGGGAAACCGGAGCACCCGGAGGAAACCCACGCAACCACGGGGAGAACATGCAGACTCCACACAGAAATGCCAACTGGCCCAGCCAGGGCTCGAACCAGCGACCTTCTTGCTGTGAGGTGAACGTACTACTCACTACGCCACTGTGGCGCCCTATTTATTATTATGATTAATTTTATTGTTATTATAAATAATATTATTATTATTAAAAATTATATAATGCGCTAATGGGCACCATGATGGCATTCGCCTCACAGCAAGAAGGTCGCTGGTTCGAGTCTCGGCTGGGTCAGTTGGTGTTTCTGTGTGGAGTTTGCATGTTCTCCCCGTGTTGGTGTGGGTTTCCTCCGGGTGCTCCGGTTTCCCCCACAATGCAAACACATGTAAACACACTAAATTGGCCATATGTATGAGTGTGAATGAGTGTGTATGGGTGTTTCCCAGTGATGGGTTGCAGCTAAAAAGGCATCCGCTGTGTAAAACAAATGCTGGATAAGTTGGCAGTTCATTCCACTGTGGCGACCCCTGATGAATATAGGGACTAGGCCGACAAGAAAATAAATGAATGAATAATGTACCGAAAGCATTATGTAAATAATATGTATTATATGTAATCAATACAACATATTTCTAAGACAACAACAAACTCTGCACCCTACCGGACGTCATTCCCTCGCTGTAAATGCTAGCGCTCCCGTTTTTTCTGCATCTTGATTGTTTACAAACATGGTAACTCGTCTATACTCTTTTTTTTGTGTTTGTTTTATTTATTTATTTTTTGTGCTGTTGTTACTATTTACTTTCTATCACTCTGGCATTATTTTGTTTACTATATCGTCATGTCTGTTGTTTAAAACATAATATAATAATAATAATAATAATAATAATAATAATAATAATAAAAAAATAATAATAATAATAATAATGGGCGCCACGGTGGCCTAGTGAGTAGCATGATCGCCTCACAGCAAGAAGGTCGCTGGTTTGAGTCTCGGCTGGGTCAGTTGGTGTTTCTGTGTGGAGTTTGCATGTTCTCCCCGTGTTGGTGTGGGTTTCCTCCGGGTGCTCCGGTTTCCCCCACAGTCCAAACACATGCGCTATAGGGGAACTGATGAACTAAACTGACCCTAGTGTATGAGTGTGTATGGATGTTTCCCAGAGATGGGTTGTGGCTGGAAGGGCATCCGCTGCGTAAAACTAATGCTGGATAAGTTGGCGGTTCATTCCGCTGTGGCGACCCCGGATTAATAAAGGGACTAAGCCGAAAAGAAAATGAATGAATGAATGAATGAATAATAATAATAATAATAATAATAATAATAATAATAATAATAATAA
>CAIGQQ010030696.1:1061058-1078462 GCA_903798035.1 Danio albolineatus
TATATATATATATATATGCATGTATGAATATGCTGCCGGTCAAAAGTTTGGGGTCAGTTTTATTAATTTTTGTTAATGTTTTTTTTAAGCAAAATTATTCAGTTCATCAAGGCGACATTTATTAAGTGTAAAAAAATATTAATAATTGTTAAGTATTTCTTACAAATTTAATTAACTGCTTTCTTATTGTATGTAGTTTCAAATAAAATTCTTACTCCAGTCAGTATTGCTTTTATTACTATTACCATTAATATTAATAATAATAATAATAATAATAACAACAAAAACAACAACAACAACAATAATAATTAATATTAGAGTGATTTCTGAAGGATCATGTGACACTGATGACTGGAGTAATGAAGCTGAAAATTCATCTTTAAAATCACTGGAATAAATTATTCTGTTAAATGATGAACTACATTTATACAGTTCTCTTATAGTGCAATAACATTTTACAATGTGTGCTGTAATTATGATGAAATAAATGCAGCCTTGGTGAGCAGGAGAAGCTTATTTTAAAATATTTAACAATCATACTGACCCCAAACTTTTGACCAGTTGTGCATATAATATTTTTTAAGCGAAAATGTGCACTTTAGAGAGGTCAGACTTTCTCATACAGAGCCTCATTTCGGTCGTCACGTTTTGTAAAAATCTATTGAATTAATCAATCTATTAAAGAAAAGTTGGCTAGAATTCTGCATTATAGGCTTAAGTTAGAGAGAGAAATAACAGATGAAACGTGACTGCATCAGATCATGAAGCAGATCAATGCTGATTTTTCTTTCCAGCTGTCAGTGCAGAAATGAACAGAACAATTGGCCCAAAACAACTTATTATAAGATTCAAATGTGGAAACATTATCAGATGGTAACTTCGATCATTTTTCCTAACGGATAAACAGCACTCTGTAATATTTCAGCATGCTTTCACTTTCGTTTAAGACATGAAGCGCATATTTGCCGGTAGGGATGAATTCTCTATTCATATAGCCGTATACATGGCTATTACACAATCTTAATACACTGTGATATAGCCTGGGTCGTTAGTTCGTTGGATAGTTTTGTTTTCTCTCTACAATCGATCCGCTCATACGAGCAGAGACCCCCTCATTCAGGCGATCTCGGACCGATTGATTTGGCGCCGATCCGAGCGTGATTGCTGGATTCATATATGCTAATCGAACTGCGCTAACGGGGGAAAAGAGACATATTCTGAAACAAACATCTATGTATGAAAGCAACCTAAGACTGTATTTGCACGCAATTGACAGACAGTCGCAGCCAAACGTTTGTGAAAAGGCAGCACTGGCCCGAACGGGCCAATAACAATTCTGTATACTGGCCCGAGCGTGTCGCACGCTGGCCCCGGCCCATCGGGCAGTCCTTATTGTCGAACCCTGCTCAGGGTGTTGATGTTGCAGACACTCTGCAGATCTCTCGCACGCCCCCATACTGAATGTAGACCCCAAACCATGATGTCTCCTTCACCAAACTTGACTGATTTCAGTGAGAATCTTGTGTCCATGCTGGTTCCAGTAGGTCTTCTGCAGTATTGGTGATGATTGGGATGCAGATCAACAGATGATTCATGGGAAACACCCACCTCCTGACACTTTCACACATGATCAACTAGAAGTCAAGTTATTATTTGTTGATCTTACAACTGGAGGATCCACCACAAGACTTCTGTCAGGGAGTGTACAGTCACAGGTCTCAAAAACACATGCAAATGGTCAGTTATAATCCTGACTCCTCATTGCATATCCTGCGATGTGACTACTGCGAGTGATCACACTGCGATATCGATGCTGAAACCAGATATTATGAGGCCCTAATTATCCCATGCTGAAGCTCTCCAATCTTCAACACAAGGAGCTAATCTGGCCTGCTCTCCTCAGCGTTAGCCTGAAGTCCTGCGTCTCCTGCTGCGATAATAACACTGTGTGTGTGTGTGTGTGTGTGTGTGTGTGTGTGTGTGTGTGTGTGTAAATCAGCATCTGGAGAGCAGCACACGTGTGGGAGTCCCACTTTTATAGCCGGCGTATGCTTTAATCTGGCTGCTCCTGTCTGATGAGTGCTTAAACTGTCACTGAATCATCATTTCCAGCCTCGGCTCAGTAAATGAGTTGCAGCTCGTTTTCCTGCGCATTTGAATTGCAAATGAGCTGCCGTTGAGAAAGCTGAACTCCCGTACGGACACAGGGGAAACTCAAAATTAGCCAATCCAGCAAAGTCAGCCTGAAAACATGTCTCTAACAATGAGTACGTTTACATGGATACCAATAGTCTGATTTTAATGCGATTAAAGGCTCGTACACACCGGGACGCTTTTCGTTTGCGTTTATCATCTGCGTTTTTCGAGCCGTTTTTCTGCATTCAAGCCCAAGCGATTTTCTCTGGCGTCGAGCAGAATAGTATGCAGAATCACTCCTTGACGTTAGATGGCGCACAGGGTGGCGCCAAGCTTCTGACACCCGCTTGTTACACAGAAGAAGAAGAGAAGAAGTTTACACGCTTGTTGTTGGCGATCGACACAGCATGGATGGTTCAAGTAGCAGCTCTAGCGATGAAGAGATGATTATTGTTCACCAGTGCAGTAAGCCGCTCCACGTTCATATCGCCTCTGGGCATCTGCGCTCGCATTGACAGTTTTGCGCTTGAGCAAGGGGTGTTTATTGTAACTTCAGTGACTCCGTACACGTGAACAAAAGTCACAATCTGATTGGTGGAGAAGGTTTTGACACGGGGCGTCAAAACAAAAAAACGAGCATGAGGCGTTTCTTTAAAAATGACGCTTTTACGCCTGCCGTTTTGCACGTTGGTGTGCACAATCACAGCGGCGCACTTTATTTAGTCACGAGGCGTCAAACGTTGACCGAAAACGCCAGCAAAAAAACGTCTCTGTGTGCACGGGCCTTAAGACAATGCTCTGATTGAGAGTTGACCATGTAAACGGCGAGTTTTAATTCATTTAACGTCATAATCGAACCAAACAGAAATGGAGTTACGACATGTGTAGTATGCTGATTTTAATGGCATTATCGAAGTGCGGAACAGACATGTAAACACCTTAATCCAACTATTATTCAATTCAATTCAATTCATCTTTATTTGTATAGCACTTTTACAATGTAGATTGTCAAAGCAGCTTCACATAGAAGGTTATAGTAAACTGAAAGTGTCAGTCCAGTTATTAATGTTGGAGTTCAGTTCAGTTCAGTGTTGTTTAATATTCACTACTGAGAGTCCAAACACTCAAGAGTAATCCATCGGTGCGCAGCTCTATTTGCAGTCTAGGCGCCGGAGGTTGGAGAACTCGAGGCTCGTCTGTCCTTGGAGCGTCACAGGAATCAGTCTCTTGCTTGCTACTCTGCCAAGCACCAAGCAGCTGCTCAGGATACAGCCTGGTCCAGGATTATGGAACCTTGGGATCGTCTCGTCGCGGGTCTTGAGTCACAAGACCTCTGGGGGCCTCGGGATGAGTATCCCCATGTGGAGTTAGAGAATAAAGAGAATAATTAGCGTAGCTGCTGTTCATAGTGTATATAAAGGAGATGCGTGGAGCACATTCATGCATCATACAGCTAAGTGACGTATTGAGTGAATGTTTTACTTAAAAGATAGGTCTTTAGTCTAGTTTTGAACTGCGAGAGTGAGTCTGAGCCTCAGATATCCATACAGCAGTGGAGATTAACCTGTATCCTGTCACATTTGTCATGCAACAGTGCAAAGCTAAACGCATGCGAACGGGATCATGGAAGGAACGTTAAAAAAAGTAGCTCATATAAACATTAATTCATTCATTTTCTTGTCGGCTTAGTCCTTTTATTAATCCGGGGTCGACACAGCGGAATCAACCGCCAACTTATCCAGCATATTTTTTAAGCAGCGGATGCCCTTCCAGCCGCAACCCATTTCTGGGAAACATCCACACAATCCCACTCATACACTATGGACAATTTAGCTTACCCAATTCACCTGTACCATGTCTGTGGACTTGTGGGGAAAACCGGAGCACCCGGAGGAAACCCACACCAACACGGGGAGAACATGCAGACTCCACACAGTAACACTAACTGACCCAGCCGGGGCTCGAACCAGCGACCTTCTTGCTGTGAGGCGAACGTGCTACTCACTACGCCACCGTGACGCCTCTCATATAAACACCTTAATCAAATTATTGTCTTAATCAAATTAAGGCAAATAATTAAATTACTGATATCCTTGTAAACGTAGTCCGTGACCCATGGGTTAGACTGGATCATTCTCAGAGCCACGCCCACATCTCACCATCCAATCAGGTGTCGATACACTGAAATAGTAACTCTGTTAACTGCATCTTCTTGGTAGTTTATTTTATTTTTTCCTCGTCTGCCGCTTGTTAACTTCGTCCTCCTGATGAAGGTGCTGTTTTAAATTGCGAGTGTTGCGGCTTGAGCTTTATTTCCACCGAGTGCTCGTTTGATAATTGTTTTTGTATTAAAATAATCAATGTTTGAGTGTTTGTTCTTTGCTTATTGCAGGACGTTGCTGGACATGCGTCCTGGTGGGTGGAGGAACTGCAGCGCTGACAGTTTTCCTGGAGATTCTGGACATGGAGCGTAATTACAGCTGAAAGAGGTCAGTCAACACTGAAAACACAGCACACGCAAACACAATCAGCCAGCTAGTGGAGTGTGTGTGTGTGTGTGATGCAATTTAATTTACAGGAGTGGGGTGTCAATGATGTGTAGAGCTGAATAAATGATCAGAAATAATACATGATAATTAATAAAAATTAAAAAAAAAAATTATTTGAATATAATATAATAAATATAATTTAAGAAATGTTATATAAAATAAATTAAATGAATTGAATATTTTAAGTAATAATATTAAAAATAATATATAAATGAAAATATGCATAAAAATAAATAATTTGTCATATAAAATAAATAAAAATAAATTAAATAATTAATTAAAATAATATAATAAAATTTAAAAAATGTAAATAAAAATGAATAAACATTTGTTTTATAACTTAATTAAAAAATAAACTAAATAATTAGTTGTATTATAAATAATAAAAGATTAATACAAATAATAATAATAATAATTAAAAAATATATAAGAATTATAAAAAAACTAACTCTATTTTTCTATAGCCACAGTATTCAATAATATATAAAATAAATAATACAAATTAATACATGATAACAAATGTGAATAAATACATAATATACATTTAAAATAGGGCGCCACGGTGGCGCGTGAGTAGCACGTTCGCCTCACAGCAAGAAGGTCGCTGGTTCGATCCCCGGTTGGGGCAGGTCCCGGTTGGGCCAGTTGGCATTTCTGTGTGGAGTTTGCATGTTCTCCCCGTGGTTGCGTGGGTTTCCTCCGGGTGCTCCGGTTTCCCCCACAGTCCAAAGACATGTGGTACAGGTGAATTGGGTAAGCTAAATTGTCCATAGTGTATGTGTGTGAATGAGAATGTATGAATGTGTTTCCCAGAGATGGGTTGTGGCTGGAAGGGCATCCGCTGCGTAAAACAAATGCCGGATAAGTTGGCGGTTCATTCCGCTGTGGCGACCCCGGATTAATAAAGGGACTAAGCCGAAAAGAAAATGAATGAATGAATGAACATTTAAAATAATATAAATCAAAATAATGTAAGTAAAATATAATAAACATTATTTTGCTATTTTATAACACAATAGCTGCGTCCCAAATGACACACTATACACTATGCACTTATGCACTATGTACTTATGCACTTACACACTCAGCAGTACAGTATATGTATGTAGTGTCGTCCCAAATGGAGCACTAATGGCTTTTTTACTAAGCGGAAGTTCAAACCGTTTCCCTGATGACGTTTGACGGTCGCCAAATTAGAGAAATAAATGACCAAAATTCCAAATAATACCTGCATGAGTATAACCGCATTCACCATCAGGAGGTGCTATAATCACTCTTACAGGAGAATTTTGCTTTCACAGTCCAATATAATTAAAGTTATCCAACATGTGCGCGTGATAGCTCCGCCCCTTCCGTTACGTGCGCAAAGCTCCGGTCGTTGAGTGTGTGAAGTGTCCATCATTACACACTTCATATTACCGGTGGAATGAGTGCATCATCCAGGTAATTAAAGTGCACTTAGTATTTTCAGAGTTTTCAGTGTGAACGCACTTATTACACAATACTACAAAATGGCGTAGAATAGTGCACAAGTATGCGGTTTGGGACGCAGCTGTTGAGTATGAATGGGATCGTACGTCATCCGCCATGTTTACGTTATCACGTGTCTGACAAGCGCTACAACGTTGAAGAAAATGCAGGTTTAATGAATCGTAATTTAAATTAATATTTTTATTTTAAAAAGTTAACGTGAACTTATTGTCCGTATTGTTTGTATAACATTTTTCATCCACAAGTAACCTGCTTAAATCTCACTTGTTTTCCTGTCTTGTTTGATTATTCAACGCAAATATTCTCATTTTGCATTTGTGTGCATATAATCTCATATAATACAGGAAACCCATTATATTAATGTCGTTTTTGTTAATTGTAAAAGATACAACCATGTTTTTCAGAGCCTGTATAAATGAGCTCTTCTTTAATAATAATTTTAACTATCTCATAATGAGATAAATAAGATGACACGGACAGAAGCACCTCGCATCAGTAACGTTAACTCTACCGAATAGTTCTACCTAATAGTTCTCAGCCTCCAATATTTTTGCAGTTGTGTCACTTTAAAGGCAATGCAAAGAGCCTACTTTTTTATGCCATAAAAGTGAATTTACTGATATACACACCGGTGCTTGCTAAATTTTTGAACAGATGACATTTAAAGGTTTTTTACATCTGAACTCATCATATTTATGCAAACACAGGCTCATTGTGAAAATATAGTCCCGAGTACATTTCTGGAGACCGCGCATTACGTGGTCAGAGGTACGTATGGCTGCGTTTCGTTTTTTTTAAACGAACGCTACGGAGCGGTGTGACGCCGTTTCTTCTCGCGCTCGCCGGCCGACCGCCTCATGTGGACAGCTTTATCACTGCAACCAGTTTGTCCTGTTAGCTCGCCGTGTTCGTCGGGGGACTCGAGCCACGGAGAGGAGTTGACCACCACCGCGACGATGCCAGGGTTCGAGTCCGGCGAGGAGCGGTTCCAGAAAGCAAGTAAGACAAACACAGAATCCATATAACGAAGTAGACCAGTCTACAACAGGGTGAGAACGCGGTGAAGTCTGAAAATGTGGTAAAAATGAGACGAGGTGGTTTTGTTCTGGATTGCTTTTTTTTGAAAGCTGTTGGTTGGGTTTAGGGAAGCATGTGGGTGGGTCGATCGATAAGATTTTTGTTGGGTTTAGGGAAGGGGGAGGGCGGGTCAGTCCGATCGGATGGTCAGTCAGTCATTCAGTCAGCCAAAAACGGTCGGCCAACAGCGGCCTCTGGCGGGTTTATGCGAGAATGGCAGGCGTGAACGGCACTCATGAGAGACACTTGAGATCTCAAAAAGCGTCCGCAGCGGCCTCTCGTGGACTCGCCAAAGCAAAAAGTGCAGAAAGACGTACCTGACAGGACGTATTCCGAGGCCTCCAGAAACGTACTCGGGACTACGTTCTCAGAATGAGCCTGGGTTGTATTTATACCAGAAGATATGGAGAGTTATTGTAATATTTTATTATATTGGCATCAGTGTATTGTGTTACTTACCTTAAGGCATCCAAGAGTGATTTTCATCTTTGTGTACAGTAGTGCTTTAGTCTGCTTATTTTACATGACCAAAACTTGAAGCAGGGAATAAACATTTTAATTTATTCTTTAGGCAAGGCAAGGCAAGGCAAGTTTATTTATATAGCACATTTCAAACACAGTGGCAATTCAAAGTGCTTTACTTAAACAGGAATAAAATTGAAGTATAAGAAAATAAAAACAAATAATAAAAAACAGATAAAAACAGGTTAAAATGAGTTAAAACAGGTTATAAAAAGAATGAAAAGGAAAGAAAGACACAATAGTGCGATCTGTCGGACGTAGCACAGTGCTCATTCAGTGAAGGCACAGCTAAACAGATGTGTGTTCAGTCTTGATTTGAATGTGCCTAATGTTGGAGCACATCTGATCATTTCTGGAAGCTGATTCCAGCAGCGGGGGGCGTAATAGCTGAAAGCAGATTCACCCTGCTCTGACTGAACTCTTGGAGTTTCTAGTTTATATGATCCTAATGATCTGAGTGATCTGTTAGGCTTGTATTCAGTGAGCATATCTGTAATGTATTGGGGTCCTAGGCCATTTAGTGATTTATAGACAAGTAGTAATACTTTAAAATCTATTCTGAGTGTAACTGGGAGCCAGTGTAGAGACCTGAGGACAGGTGTGATGTGCTCTGATTTCCTGCTTCTGGTCAGAATCCTGGCCGCAGCGTTTTGGATGAGCTGCAACTGTCTGACTGTCTTTTTGGGAAGGCCAGTGAGGAGCCCATTACAGTAATCCACCTTAAATAATTTATAATTTATAATTTACCTTAAATTATATATTTTTAATTTCAATAATGAAGGACATCTATAAGTCAAACACATCCTGTATATACATGACACAAAATACAAATTAAAATGTGTTTTAAACGCCACTGCTATGCATTAATAGACGCTAGAGAAATGTAGCCAATGTGAGTACATCTTGATTTTCAGTCAAAATATGAAATAATGCATACATTATTGACAAATTATTATTTCATTTATTGACCATAAAAAGAAACATTAAAAGAATGAATAGAACCATGACAAATAAGTCAACAACACATGAAATAAAGCTTTATTCAAACTTGTTAACAATCATGTATTAGAGACAGAACCGCATGTTCTGCATCCTCCACACAGTGGGACTGGTTCTGCAGATGATCAGCGGCGCTTCCTGTGTATTTGCCATCATCATCAGCACCATCATCATCATCACTGCTGCAGTCAGACTCAAACGGGGTTGGGACATGAGGCTGTCCACGCCTGAGAAACCGATCCTGAAGATGAAGAGACCACATCAACATCTGTCAGGGTCTCGTCCACAGCACTGCAGCATCATCTCCAGCGCACCGCTGCGCTTCTTCATCCTCAATGCACACGGCACCAGTCTGAGGACATTTCAGATCACACAAAACACAGAATAAAGAAGTCGTTTTAACAGCACAATGGTTAAATTACTCATTTGATCAACCATACAAATGAGCAGATCAAACAAATGAATGATGGTTTTATTACATGTAACGTTAGCTAATGTAAACAGTATCGACAACAGTATATTCTACATCAGCACAAGCACATCACTCGCTCAGGTGTGTTTAATGTTGTAATCCGCTGATCTGCAACATTCATTCATTCATTCATTTTCTTTTCGGCTTAGTCCCTTTATTAATCCGGGGTCGCCACAGCGGAATGAACCGCCAACTTATCCAGCATACTTTTTACGCAGCGGATGCCCTTCTAGCTGCAACCCATCTCTGGGAAACATCCATCCACACACACATTCACACTCATACACTACGGACAAATTAGCTTACCCAATTCACCTGTACCGCATGTCTTTGGACTGTGGGGGAAACCGGAGCACCCGGAGGAAACCCACGCAACCACGGGGAGAACATGCAAACTCCACACAGAAATGCCAACTAACTCAGCCGGGGCTCGAACCAGCGACCTTCTTGCTGTGAGGCGAACGTGCTACTCACTACGCCACCGTGGCGCCCTGATCTGCAACACTTCTCATATATTTATGTCAGACATTTAATAATTGTTTTTTGTTCATATAAATTCGCCTTTAAAGCGTAATGTTACGTGCTCCCACATGATGATGTTTTAGCGCAAAATAAAACAAACATAGCAAAACATAGCAAAAAAATTATGCTATTATAAACATTATAACACTTTTATAAAGCCTCTTTACACTGTCAGCAACTCTACAGTTCATTGTGCACTAAGGTTAGCAGAGCAAATGCCATTTAACTAAGAGAAGGGTCTTTACGCTTTCCAATAATTTACACTTCAAAACATCCGCGTCCTGTTTATCCTCAATATTATGATGTAATTCTCGTCTCTCCCTTCTTCTTCTTCGTGCTGAATTGCTTTCCCATGGCCTCCTGGGTTAGGTAAGTAACCATCTGAGAATACTCCGGAATCTGGGCAGAAGCAGTAGGGCATCCGGGGATTTCTCGTGTACACTTTTATGATTACCGTAGTTTCAAACGACACTTTTATGATTACCGATGTTTCAAACGTACATTTTTATGATTACCTACGTTTGAAACGTACACTTTTATGATTACCGACGTTTCAAACGTACACTTTTATTATTACCGAAGTTTCAAACGTACACTTTTATGATTACCAAAGTTTCAAACGTACACTTTTATGATTACCGAAGTTTCAAACGTACACTTTTATGATTACCGACGTTTCAAACGTACACTTTTATGATTACCGACGTTTCAAACATACACTTTTATGATTACCGACGTTTCAAACGTACACTTTTATGATTACCGAAGTTTCAAACGTACACTTTTATGATTACCGACGTTTCAAACGTACACTTTTATGATTACCGAAGTTTCAAACGTACACTTTTATGATTACCGAAGTTTTAAACGTACACTTTTATGATTACTGAAGTTTCAAACGTACTTCTTTCTTGGCGTACTGTTTTCTCCTATTATGCTGTGGGTGAGTATGCACATATCAAGGCAGATTAAGTATACGTACGGCCGACTCTCGCAAGGATTTAGGTAATTCTCGCCTACTCTTGGGGACATTGGGGATTCAAACATACTCAATCGCTCGCCTACTGCTTTTTCCATACCTAATAGTAGGGAAGTACGCGGCTTCGAACGCAGCCCGGGGTGTCCAAACTCAGTCCTGGAGGGCCGGTGTCCTGCAGATTTTAGCTCCAACTTGACTCAACACACCTGCCAGGATGGTTCTAGAAAGCCTAGTAAGAGCTTGATCAGCTAGCCCAGGTGTGTCTGATTGGGCTCGGAACTAACTTTGCAGGACACCGGCCCTCCTGGACCGAGTTTGGACACCCCTGTTATAGGCACTACTGCTCAGCTCAAGCCAGCCACTTAATTTTAATCCCTCAGACTATATTGATCCTCAGCAACTGTTTCTGGGGAGAGAGAAAAAAAGAAAAAGTCAGGCGGATTAAAAATAGCTAGCTTTATGCTGTGTTCACACCAGATGCAGCAAATGCAGAGAAATCATGCTATTCGCGTGTAAATAGGCATGTGAACATTTGAGTTTACTTGCTTCGCTCGCGTGTCAAATCCATTTGAGAACAGATGCATATTCACGTCATGGACAGGGCTTCTGTCTGTGTGGTGATCAGGGGCGCCGCTAGCAATTTTGGGCCCCATGTGTCACGGGTGGTGAATGATACAGAGAAGGATCCAATAGCAAGTGAAACTATTTAATGACAGAAATCAAATTGAGTAAATACAGGACTGATCCGACTGGAACGAAGGTACAGACTGGAGGTACAGACAGACAACGGACGGAATCCAGCGGACACTGCAGCACTCCTGGGCATAGACAAAGGTGAGTGAGAGACGCAACGAACTGACAAAGAAACATAGAAACGGTGTCCATATATAGACCTAGTAATGCAATGTAGTTATACTGACCTATGCAGTTTATTATTGATTTTGTCCACTATTTATCAGTATTTAGTAAGAGAACGGCCATGACTGTAGCTAGCAGATGACTTATTGTTCAAATGTAAATGTAGTACAGAAACAGGAACAGTAATCAAATATTCACTGAAAATTTTACATTTCTAAACACATAAAACACCAGTGTGTCACTATTTAAATAACTGTACTGCAATAGTGTCTCATACAATGTGCAATACACTTTGATTGAGGATTTTGCAAGCAAGAAGGCCAGGCGTTTGGCACTTAGAATTTAAGTTACTGTCAGGTTAAACAACAAACTGTTTCAAGTTTAGTTATGTTGTGTTTATTTGGTTTGCAGTGTGCTGGATTTTGCACTCTGTTAATATAAATTTGTTTAACTTTTTTTTTTATTGTGGATTTTGCCGGCAAGAAGGCCACGGTTTTGCCATTTAAGTAATGGTCAGTTTAAACAAAAGAACATTTCTTATTTATGGGTCTCACTGTAATATAATTTTGTGTCTCATTGATTTAGTGTATAGTGTATAGTGTGTCATTTGGGATGCAGCTAATGAAATAAATGACCAAAATACCAAATAATATCTGTCATGAGTATAACCGCATTCACCATGGAGAGGCGCTATAATCATTCATAGGACATTACTGCTTTTTACAATACAAAATAAATAAAGTTATCCAACATGTGCGCCCGATAGCTCCACCCCTTCCGTTACGTGCGCAAAGCTGTGGTCATTAGCTGCGTCCCAAATCGCATACTTGTGCACTATTTTATGCCATTTTGAAGTATAAATAGTGTAAGTAGTGCGTTCACACTGAAAACTCTACAAATAATAAGTGCACTTTAATTACCCGGATGATGCACTCATTCCACCGGTAAAATGAAGTGTGGACTGATGGAGACTTCAAGAACTCAACGACCCCAGCTTTGCGCACGTAACGGAAGGGGCGGAGCTATCGAGTGCACATGTTGGATAACTTTATTTATTTTGGACTGTGAAAGCAAAATTCTCTTACGAGAGGGATTATAGCGCCTCCCGATGGTGAATGCGTTATTCTAATGCTAGATATTATTTGGTATTTTGGTCATTTATTTCTCTAATTTGGTAACCATCAAACATCATCAGGGAAACGGTTTGAACTTCTAGTGCATAGTGTATAGTGTGTCATTTGGGACGCAGCTATTGAGTGTGTGAAGTGTCCATCATTACATGCTTTATTTTACCGGTGGAATGAGTGCATCATCCGGGTCATTAAAGTGCACTTATTATTGTTAGAGTTTTCAGTGTGAACGCACTCCTTACACTATTTATACTACACTATGGCGTAGAATAGTGCATAAGTATGCGATTTGAGACGCAGCTGATGTTAACCTCGAGGACATCGCTGCTTTCCGTTTACCTGACGATCACACTCAACAAAGCATCTCTCTTCCCGCGACTGACGGACTGAACCATACAGTGAATGGAGGGGGGTGCAATTTTTAATAAGTTGTTTTACTTGTAATTTAGAGATATAAATTATGAATGTATTACATTATAGCACTGTTATTAATTATAAAGCAGATCTCTGTGGGCCCCCTAGAGTGCATGGGCCCTTAGAATCGTCCTAACTTTCCCCCCCTTAGCGGCGCCCCTGGTGGTGATTGTAGCTTTGTTGCTAAATGGCTAACAAGGATTTTATAGAGAAAAAGCTGTGTTTATGTGCATTATGAAGGCTAAAAACCAGCGTCGATTCGTTTGGAGCCATTTTTGAGTCCAATAGAGTCTTTCAGTGGTGCACGGAGCTCTAGGAGATCATAAACTCCTCCTGAAACTTAGCCTGGATGGAGGATTTTAGTGGTGCTTCTGACTGAGCCAAGCCCAGTTTGATGAACTGCTGTTGGTGTTAGCAAGAGGATTTTCCCCTGGGACACCAACAACAAGCACTACGCCATAAATGACACCCCACAAGACCAAGCTCCTGATTGGTTAAAATGCAGCACAAATGTCCAAACTGGAGCAATTCACGAGTCAAACACACACAAAACGCTCCGGAGGATGTCTATTTGTGCCTTTGCATGGACTTGTATGTAATCACTTGCGCTTGACACATATCGTATGAACGCAGCATAAGAATAAAACCCTCTCAATTCCTCAAAGGGCACATACATTAACCCTTTTGTAAGATTTTATATCACTACTATGGGCGCCACGGTGGCGTAGTGAGTAGCACGTTCGCCTCACAGCAAGAAGGTCGCTGGTTCGAGTCCCGGCTGGGTCAGTTGGCATTTCTGTGTGGAGTTTGCATGTTCTCCCCGTGGTTGCGTGGGTTTCCTCCGGGTGCTCCGGTTTCCCCCACAAGTCCAAAGACATGTGGTATAGGTGAATTGGGTAGGCTAAATTGTCCGTAGTGTATGAGTGGGAATGTGTGTGTATGGATATTTCCCAGAGATGGGTTGTGGCTGGAAGGGCATCCGCTGCGTAAAAAATATGCTGGATAAGTTGGCGGTTCATTCCGCTGTGGTGACCCCGGATTAATAAAGGGACTAAACCGACAAGAAAATGAATGAATGAATGAATCACTACTATGGTTGTTCAGAGTGTACCAGTGTAGGTTCAGATCAAAACACAATTCAGATTGTTTTATTATAACGTGCTAAAAAGTGTAATTTTGGGGGCGTGTACACAGGTCGCTGTTTTAGGGGTGTGTTGCTTCACATGCAAATTAATTTCGACTTCCTGCCAATCTTAACGAGGGGGCGGAGCCAAGAGCGCCCCTGCTTTGTGTACGGCAACAGACAGGCAGACAGAGAGAAGCATTTAGCCGTACGTGTACGACCCGGACACAGAACAAGCAGAGACCACTGTGGAGGAATCAATAATCCGACTGGGCCAGAATGTGTCAGAGTTCTAGTTACAAAATCATTTATATCTTTGTACAGTTTTACAGCCGCTATGTAACGATGCTGCATCATCCATAATGCGTTCGATAAAGTTCGCTATATCAGAGTTCTACAAACAAATACAGACAAGACATAAAGATATCCACTAAGATAAACACTGCATTGGTATGATTTATATGCAGAAAGGATGGCGGATTGTTGGAACTCATCCAATTTTCAAAAACAATTTATTTGCAATCCCGAGTGGAATTGTCCCGCATTCTCAAAGCAGTCTGCGCTAAAATGGTTAGCACAAACATTCGACAGTTTAGGCACGTTTTCAGGCACCTGATCGTTAAAGATAAAACTCAGCCACTCAAGGGCGTACTCACACTATGTACAGTTGCCTTTAACCGGGCCAAAGCACGCTTGTCCCCCCTTCCGTCTCCCCGGATGGCCTGTGGTCACATTGCATTCGGGCCTGAGCACGCTTATGTCATCGATGATGCGCTATTCAGTGTAAGAGAAGCGCTCTCGGAGATTTCAGTGGAGATTTCTTTATATCATTAAATCGTTTGAGTTGTTTGGTATGCAGTGACACACAGTCAATATTCCCCTGAACAGATCAGCCACTGCCAAGGGCGTAAATCTCCTTTAACACTACCCCCCTAGTGTTAAAGGAGTCTGCGCTAAAACAATAAATATAAAATTTCCCTTGAGTAATTTTTTGAGGGGGCCACAAATAATACAGTCAAATTGTACTTCTAAAGATATGTCCCCAGTTAAAAACTTTGGCTCTATCATTATTATTGCAGCATGGAGACTCAGGTTCAATGACAGCAGATGTGTACGGTCAACACTGACTCCTGAAGCAGAAGAAATGCAGGAGAGATGTTTTCTACACTTATAATAACTCACTTGTTTACATTACACTTGTTAAATGGACAGATCATACTGTAAATAGGTGAGCCTGTGATGATCATCTGCTGAACTGAAGAGCGACAACACTAAAAACATTAAAGAAACTGCTCATCCAAATAAAAACTATCATTATCCCTTCACCCCCTCACCTCACACTGTACATCTGACTGACCCTGCTCTGCCCTGCCTCAATATTTTCCTTTATCTTTTGCCTGTGATTGATATTGTGACATTAGTATTTACATAATCACCCATTCTTAAAGCCAAATTGCCTTAATATGTGAATTTTTTGTATTTATTGGCGTTTAAGTGCACTGAATAATGATCTTATGTCCACTTTCCTCTTCTCTGTCACTTTATCTAGTCACTGCAAGGCAAGATTAAACTCAATGGTAATTCACGGTGCTTTACATGAAGCACATAAAACTATAAAAATAATCACAACAATAAAAACAAGGAATTAAAAAAAAGGTTAAAGTTGTTGTTTGGAATTAATTGTCATGTACGAACAGAATGGAAATTGATACAGAAATACAGCGGGGTGAGTTCAGACGTAGTACAGTGCTCATTTAGCAAAGCACAGCTACAAAGTATGCTAATTGTGGTCGTTTATGTTGTTAACATTATGCCAACTCGTCACAAATAAAACAATGCATGGCAAATTTGGGGCGTTAGCTGCAGTGCACTTTGCAACAAGCTAACGCGCTAACTAGATGGGTAATATTTCGCTAATATAGCAGACACATGGAAAATACATCGGTAATCAGCATTTTTACCGCAAATAATTTAAGAATGAGTCTGTATCAACAACCTTAAAGAGAATCGCTTTATTTACAGTGAATAAAGTACCCTCCTCACTAGCGAGCATCTAAACAGAGCTAAGGCGTCAGGCCATACACACCTGACTTGTGTGTGTGCTGCACATAGATGAACCAGGAAAAGCAGTGGACCAAACCACTGTGAGAAAGAGGGGGAACACAATAGTTTCTAAACGCATTTTAAATGCGAAAAGCGTTTTTCTTTTCTACATAAACAATTATTTTAGGAATACACATTTTTCACAATACAGTGCAGTTTTTTTTTTTTACTTTTTGTTTTTGGGAGGGGGGACAACCCTCAGATGTGAAGGGACATCGTTTTTGTTGTTAAATTGGGGAAGAAAAAAAAAAAAAAAAAGAAAAAAAAAAGGACTAGGTTTGTTTGCATCACCCCAAATTGACCGTCTATACATTATACTTACACAAATGGCTGTCCAAACAGTAGATATTTCATCAAATGTGCCCTTTAATTGGTTTAACAAAATTATTTATGGCCATTTCAGAGTAGGTCACTGACTAAGCAAATTGCCACAATCCTTACAAATATGGTCAATAATGGACACTGACTTTAGGAACAGAACTTTGGATTATAAAACTCAAACTAATTAGTTAAAGAGAATTAAACTTGGCCAATTCACATACCTACAGTGTAGACCGAGAAACACTTAATTTAGAAAAATCAATGCACTACAGGAAACTTTCAGGTAACGCTTTATTTTGATGGTCTATCCAAGTAGTAGTAGACTGTCTGCGTAATATATGTTGATACTGACTAGAAACTTTTAAAGTACATTTTAACTAATGAATTATTAATCTAATGAGAATTAGTTTGCATGTAGATGCAAAGTTACTTAAATTCCATAAACAGACCATCAAAATAGTGACCAATCTTTAGTTTTAGGAGGAAGCTTTGCTGCTGTACTTCCCCAAAGAACAGCTTTCAAAAATAAACCACTCACCAGCCAAAATAACACTGACAGATTCCCCACAGCAGACACCATTTACACACCTTTATTGGTTTGAAGTGTGATACAGAGAGGGTGTGAAGACTCAGTTGATGTTATACAGTCACACTAACACTACTGTAAAGATATTGAAGTGAGCAGTACAGGCAAACTGAACTTAATCA
>CAIGQQ010030696.1:1093462-1119517 GCA_903798035.1 Danio albolineatus
CTGGCAATATATCAATCTGTAATAGAACTAAAGAACAACAGTTCAAAGTTTTACATCGTCTCCAAATTACCCCATCACGTAGACATAAGTTTAATTCAAATTATTCTCCATTCTGTTTAAAGTGCAAAGTAGAAGAAGGTAATTTTATACATTGTATTTGGAATTGTATACATATCAAAGGCTATTGGGTACAGATTTGTAGGAGATTAAGTCTTATATTTAATACAAGGTGTGACTTCGACGCTGTTAATTTTCTGTTAGGTCTTTCTGATAATAATTTGAAGAGCGCAAGAAACAGGAAGTTATTTAACTTTCTAACCTATGCTGCCCGTAAGTGTATACTTCTCAAAGGGATATCTGATAAACCACCGACAGTATCAGAATGGCATAAGGTAATATTTGATCTTATGTCACTGGAATATTTTACCCACTGGTCAAGGGGAAAAAGTGATACATTTTATCAGATCTGGACTCCTTTCCTTGAATATGTAGGTCCCAGGATCTCAGGTACATTTTTGCAAAACCTTAGATCACCATAAACCTTGGTTAGTTTATGTATTCTTCTATTTTTATTATTACTTGGTGTATTTTCATGTCTTCTTTTCTGATCTGTATTATGTGCTGTGATGTTGAGAAATGTGTCGGTTGTAAATTGTGGTCATTGTTCTGTTGTGTTGTTTTGTTTTGTTTTGTTAAAATAAAGGCAAAAAAAAAAAAAAAAAGAATTAGCAAACAACACTTTTTTTTCCTAAATTATATCATCAAGGGGAAAGTGTGAATGTGTGAATATAAAACTAACTTTACTTCTGTGAGCTGCAGGGCAGGCACGTGTTGTGCAGAGATGGGCTTTGGGTGCTTGAGCTGCTGCCCTTTTTTTCTCCTGGAGAGAAAGTGCCCTTTTTCCTGGGGATAATAATAATTTTTTTTAATACTAATACTTTATTATACACAAACACTGCTGTATAAATGTTCATTACTGACCTCTCTATGAACATGATCTGATTATAACTGCAGATCAATGATGAGAAATAGCCTACTGTCTGCGATTATATCAAATAAATAAATAAATGCAGCATATATGAACACATACAGCCCCTTACAGTCTCTGATATGATCAATTACAGAAACACTACACACAGCAGACATTTAGTCCTTACCACCAGTACATGTAGCCTCTCCGTCATTATTCTCTCGTTAGAGAGTAACTCCGCCATTCCGAGTTTATAATAATCCAGGTTAAGAACTTTGTTATTTCAAATATTGACGCGCTTATGGGCTCGTAACCCATAAGAATCCGCTCTTCTTCTCGGCTTTGTGGCTGTTCAAGACTCATCAAGGTTTGTTTGAGCTCGGGTCGACCATGGCTCGTTATTATATGTTTATATTATTTCGGAGTATTGTTTCTCGGCTGTGTATTAAACATGGCGGGTCCTTTGTTTTCATTCTGCTTTTTGCGCTAGCAAATGACGTATCTCTGTAAACCAATAGCATTCAGCTGCGCGTCTAGCTCCGCCTTATAGTCACCCTTGGTACCCTTTGCAAAGGGTGACTAAAAAGTACGATAACGCTTTTAGACAGTGGAAACCAGAGGCGCCTGCAGCTGTACGCACTGTGCGTACCATGAGAGGGTGGGAATTGATGCTGCTTATTTATTCATTTATTTATTTATTACATAATTTGAATAGATTATTAACCAGACTATATTACGATATATTGACAAAACAAGAAAGCATAACAACAAATAAAGGTGTGTGTTTGAGTGTTTTAAAGCGTGTATGTGTTGCATGGTGCACGGGTAAAGAAATCTTTACTTTAGGCTTTATTTTTACGGCAGTTTTTCCGCAAACTAAATTTACAATTCAGACAGCTAGTGTTTAAAACAAGGTTCACGGTGAGTAAACGCTCTTTGAAACAGATAAACTTATTTAAAACATTTGCCTTCAGGCCTAAAACTAATGAGACAAATACTGATCCCCCACACGGAGTGAAGACCGCAGTCTTATCAGTCTTTTCATCTCGATTTCAATTTTCCTCACTAAATGATTATAGCACCTTGACATGCCTTGGTTTGTACTTTTTGCTCTTTTGTTAAAACAAAAGGATAGCTATGGGAGTCCTAAAGGGCAAAAAAAAAAAAAATTAAAAATGCAATCACTTCACACATACATACTATGAGAGGTGTCTGGTCTGTCTTTGCATGAACAATTGACTGAAACTATTACACCTCTCACAAAATGAAATTAAAAACAAGACTCAAATGTTTAGTGTAAAAATAAACAGAGACAAACTGCCTGAAATGTTTTATTTTATCAAAATGTCAGGGGCAAACTTTTTTTTTAACTAAATTGAATTACCAAAAAAAGTTACCTAAAGGCCTGATGTATCAATAAGATGCATAATAAATTTATAAAAATATGTATATGGTATACAAATGGATCTTGATAGATGGATTAATAAACATCTCAGTTCCAGAAAATGTGAATATTCTGACTATTTGTTTATGTGTCGGGGCGCCACGGTGGCGTAGTGAGTAGCACGTTCGCCTCACAGCAAGAAGGTCGCTGGTTCGATCCCCGGCCGGGCCATTTGGCATTTCTGTGTGGAGTTTGCATGTTCTCCCCGTGTTGGTGTGGGTTTCCTCCGGGTGCTCCGGTTTCCCCCACAGTCCAAAGACATGCGGTACATGTGAATTGGGTAAGCTAAATTGTCCGTAGTGTATAAGTGTGAATGAGAATGTATGGATGTGTTTCCCAGAGATGGGTTGTGGCTGGAAGGGCATCCGCTGCATAAAACAAATGCTGGATAAGTTGGCGGTTCATTCCGCTGTGGCGACCCCGGATTAATAAAGGGACTAAGCCGACAAGAAAATGAATGAATGAATGAATGTTTATGTGTCGGTTTTAACAGGGTTAAGAATAGTTATAATCAAGTATATAAAATTTATATAGGGGAATTTTTTAATACAAATATTATTTTCTATATCTTGTCTGAAATATATTCAGGAGGCCCACATGGAATCTGTGCACGCCGAAATCTGTAGGTGTGTGTAAATTTAGATTTACTCAGTTTTTAAAGTTTTTAGTTATTCATTCATTCATTCATTTTCTTTTCGGCTTAGTCCCTTTATTAATCCGGGGTCGCCACAGCGGAATGAACCGCCAACTTATCCGGCATTTTGTTTTACGCAGCGGATGCCCTTCCAGCCACAACCCATCTCTGGGAAAAGTTTTTAGTTATGATAATCCTAAAATCATTCAGCATAAATCCACAGATTCTTTACTAAATTCTCAGCAGTAATAGCAAAAAATGTCCGGATTCTGTCTGGGCCTAATATTCAGGGCTGTACTTATAAACATACATTTGATCCCTCTTGTTTTGGCAAAATTATTAAATTAATTAATAATAAAGAATAATAAATAAAGAACATTTTTCAGATTATTTTTATAACTTTTGACCTCAACTGTAAGTATGATTTGACAGTTTATTTTGATAAAACTTTTACATATAATATATGAACTTTACACTTGGCTGTGTAAATGATTTTGAATTAAAACGTGTGTGCCAACGTATGCAACTCATACCCATAAACCCTCCCGTTTTTGTCGTATTAATTCTATCGTATTTTACCATTCTATCCGGTGCTGACGGATCGACGCGCTCCGTACTGAAAAAAGACGTCTTTTTGAAGATAAATGAAAACGGATACTCTGAGATTCGGGTGTGTGAACAGACAAATACACTTAATAATATGTAAACTAATGTTAGTTAGTTACTAACCTATCAAACAAAACAGTGGATCAAACGGAGATATTTGCTCATTACTAAATAACTATTGTAACTTTAATGTTTGATCAACATTTAAATGCAGTGAATACAAATTTTATCTTTTGAAGCTGACGGTCCATAAGTTTACGACTATAAAGCGTTTACCATAAAGTCAACTTTACGCCAGCCCATGGCTTTAGCCCAGAATTATACTGTTTTTCACACAATATACAGGATGGACGTATGCAATTCCAGGTCTGGCTGTGCGTCACTGCCCCCCTGCCTAAACAAAACCACCTCGTCTGCATTTATGTTAAGTAAAAGCCCATACGGTGACTTGCGTGGCGATAATGAATAATTAATGATATGGCGCCTTTCGCTCCCAAAAACATTAGAAGTTGATTAAAAGTATGGTAATGATAGTGAGGGTAAAGCTTACCAATCTCTTATCCAATTTGTCATGGCAGTTTTCATATTAAGACATTGTTTATTTTTTTTTCCGTTTTCTATTTTGCGCTCCACGTCTCTTCACTCTTTCCATTTTGAACATGTGACTGTAACCGAGCAACAGATCAATCAAATGGTCAAATGGTGGTATGATTATTTATTTAATAAAATACATTATTATATATTGGCGCCACGGTGGCGCGTGAGTAGCACGTTCGCCTCACAGCAAGAAGGTCGCTGGTTCGATCCCCGGTTGGGGCAGGTCCCGGTTGGGCCAGTTTGCATTTCTGTGTGGAGTTTGCATGTTCTCCCCGTGGTTGCGTGGGTTTCCTCCGGGTGCTACGGTTTCCCCCACAGTCCAAAGACATGCGGTACAGGTGAATTGGGTAAGCTAAATTGTCCATAGTGAATGAGAATGTATGGATGTGTTTCCCAGAGATGGGTTGTGGCTGGAAGGGCATCCGCTGCGTAAAACAAATGCCGGATAAGTTGGCGGTTCATTCCGCTGTGGCGACACCGAATTAATAAAGGGACTAAGCCGAAAAGAAAATGAATGAATGAATGACATTATTATATTCATATAAAATGCAGGATAAACATTTTTAACCAAAAATATTTACTTATTTTTGTTATTTGAAACTTTTAAAAAAGATAATATCAAAAATAGTTTTGCCACAATGGCGCCATGTGTGGTGCCCCTATGCGCCGCATATACTGCACACCCCCTTTTTGCGCCACTGGTCCTGCGCATTCAAATTATTTGATTAAATGAAACCAAAAGGTAATTGACCGGCGCAACTGGAAAAACAGTTTAATATGGGCTTCTCTGAAACTGAATATTTCACTTTAATTTAATTTCGGCTATATTATTATTTTATTTGACAACCCAGTTCGTGTTTTGGCATTGTTGAAGCATTTTTTTGAAGCACTTCACCTCAAATGTTATTATTTCTTCTATTTTATCTAGTAAATAACTGACCAACAAAAATAATTAAACTATGAAACAAATTATTCGAAATTTGTTTAAATTTTTTTTTTTCCAAGAAAATATACGAATTACATTTTTGATTGAGTCCGTTCACTACTCAACTGTGCGGGTGGATGATTTTTCTGTCAGTGGAAATAAGGGTTTAATGCTTCACTAATGGTTGTATCACAATCTTCTGTAATATGAAAATTTATAATTTAATATGTCATCATTTTAAAGATTACATCTTGAGCAAAATATTGATATTATTAGAAATATTAATATTAAAAAAGGAAACGAATTATGTTAATTAATGTAGCCTTTGACAGTAAGCATCAGTGTTTGGAGATGATTGGGGAAAAGGGGGTTGGGAGGTGCTGGATTTGTGCGTACCTTGGAATAAAATCCTGCAGGCGCCCCTGTTCCACGACTTTAATAGCGTACCGTACCACTCAGTGAAAACGGGCCATTAGTCTACCTGCTCTAAGCGGGCCTCGAAACGGCAATTTGAAAACAAAAACCACATGCAAGGTGAACGCTCTAATGAGGACGCTATTCATATTGTTATGCTAATGCCAAGAGTGACATGGCAACAGTGGAGCAACGTCTATCAGCGCTAATTCTAACGTCTGCATGCGCTCTACACACGGACTGCATCTGAGCCATAGCTTTACAGTCTGGCCCATACACACACTGCAGACGGACTGTGCGTAAAACAGGTGTTACAGCACACTATGATCGACAGAACCGCCGATGTACATTCATCCGTCATCGTCTATATTGTATGGAGGTGAGTAACGGTTAACAGAAGACTATCTGAGGCTTAAATTTAACGTCAGATATTTATCCAAACGTTCCAAAGCAAATAGGCTATTTTGTCTTGCTAACATCCTCCTGATTAACAACCATATAATAAGTTAGCTAAAGTTTAGCCCGGGCAATATCACAGGTATACAGGCTATTAGCTGAGGCTAATGTAATGGAGAAATGACAGCTGGATAGTGAAAATACTCCCCTCTCGTTTTTGCAGTCATTCCTATATTTTTCTAACTATTTTATTATTTTGTTTAACAGAAAAAAGCTCAAAGATAAATAAAAGATTGGAAAGGGATAGTTCACGCAAAAATGAACATTTACTCGCCCTCAAGTGGTTCCACATCTTTGTTTCTTTATTTTGTTGAACACTAAAGAAATACAGATTAAAGCAGATATTTTAAAGAAAGCTGTAAACCTGAAATCACTGACTTCCAGAGCAGGAAAAACAAATATGAAAGTCAATGGTTACAGGTTTCCTGCTCTCTTCAAAATATTATGTTGCGTGTTCAACAGAAGAACAAAGTCAAATAGGTTTGAAACAAGTACAAGGAGAGTGAATGATGACAGAATGTTCAGTTTTGGATGAACTGTCCTTTTAAGGGTGAGTATATGGTCAATTTAGGGTAAAATAGCCTTAAATGTATTTTATTTATTAAAGTACAGTTATTATTATTATTATTATTATTATTTAATAAAAAGTGTCATTTGTCCACTTGAGCCCCTGCCCCTTAAAAGGTCTCTGCATGGCCCTGCTGCAGGGGTCTTACCTGTCTGCACAGGGCATGTTTTTGTCAGCTTCTGGACCGTGATCTTCAGGTTTTTTAGATTAGTTGATCAGTTTCGCCTTTGGTACTGATTAATGTAATGTATCTGCACAAATATATCACAGTAAAGCATCCTGGGGAACATATTAATATAAAAGAGCTTTAAGAGGGGTGAACTCATTTGTGACAAACCCTATATAATTATTAGCTCTCCTGAATATTTTCCCCCAGTTTCTGTTTAACAGAGAGCAGATTTCACACATTTCTAAGCATAATAGTGTGAATATCTCATTTCTAATAACTGATTTCTGTTCTCTCTGCCATGATGACAGCACATATTAGACTAGATATTCTTCTAGACACTAGTATTCACTCAAAGTGACATTTAAAGGCTTCACTAGGGTAATTAGGGTAAAGTTAGGGTAATTAGGCGAGTCATTGTATAACAGTGGTTTGTTCTGGAGACAATCCAACACTAATATTGCTGAAGGGGCTAATAATATTGACCTTAACATGGGTTTAACACTATTAAGAACTGCTTTTATTCTAGCCCAAATAAAACAAATAAGACTTTCTCCAGAAGAAGGAATATTAGAGGAAATACTGAGAGAAACTCCTGCATCTGTTCAGCGTCATTTGGGAAATATTTGAAGAAGAAGAAATAATCACAGGAGAGTGAATAATTCTGACTTCAACTGTTTACAATATTTGATGAACTCTCCTCCATCTCAAAACAGCCCGAGTGCTTTGTGAGAACTTCATTTAACTGTATGTCTTGACTATATCTCACTGCTGCTTTTACACCTGCTTTATGTCTTTATTGTGACTTTAGGGAGTTATATATATATAAAATGTTATCAATACTCTGTTATATTTACCAAAGTCACTCTTAAGAGTGATAGAAATTACATTTATTCAACTGTGAAGTCATTTGAATGTTTTAAGATATATATTTATTAGGCATAGGATGATAACCGTTTGCAAGGTGTACCGCGGTTTGGAAAAGTTACGTTTTTAAAACCGCCACAATATTGAAGGTTTTACATTATTTTTTACAAGCAATGAATCGTAATAATTATTGCGCTGCTCTTTTTCTTCATCTTTCAACGGCATTTGATACGGTTGATCACACACTTTTAATTAATTCTTTAACGTGGATCGGTATGTCAAACCACTTGGTTTGTCAAACCACTTGGTTTGCTAACTATCTGTCCAATAGAACACAGTGTGTCCATATGGCCGGCCTGACTTCTTTATCTTTAGAGGTGCCCAAAGAAGTGCCGCAGGGATCGCTATTAGGGCCTATATTATTCTCTATCTATATTAATAACTTGTGAGACAACCTTCCAAATGCCTTTTATCATCTGTACGCTGATGATACAGTGATTTTTTGTTGCTCTCCTTCATTCTCTCAGGCCATACAATGTTTACAGTCTGCTTTTAATATTGTTCAGTCTCGTCTTAAGGATCTTAAATTGGTTTTAAATGTAGACAAATGTAAATTAATGATTTTCACAAGTTGTCCCACTCCTGTGCAGAACCAACCATTAATTACCACTGCTCAAGGTGAACAAATAAATTGAGTGTCCAGCTATAAATATTTAGGCTTTCTACTCGATCAGGAGCTTTCTTTCAAAGCACATGTAGCAAATTTTTATTTTTCTGAAAAACTATTTTGCATATTTTTTATGAATTTTTATTATGAGAAATATTCAATAACTTTACTGAACTCCGCTCCTCACGTTCATCCATGAACCGCTCACTTTCTTTTTCACTTTGGGGTTGAGGGCGGCGTGATCACCGTTCGCCTAGAGCACCAGTTCAGCTGCTCCGGCCCTGCGTGTGTTTAATGAGCAAAGGAATATGGAGAAAGGAGAATATGGATAATATGGATCATGTAAATGTACTCAGTGAAAGTGCCAGATGATGTCAAAGACAGCCCATTCCTCTCTAATTGATTCCAAGCACCCTCAAATGTTTCATTAAGTTTGACGTGTTTCCCCCCGACACACAACTCCTGTAAAGCGTCTGCTTCAGCTGCTGGATCAGAATCCTTGCTTGAGAAATAAGAAGCGTGCGGTGGGATGATTTGAAGGGAGTGCGCTGTACTGCGCGCGCTCTCTCTCTCTGTCTGTGTGTGTGTGTGTGTGTTGTCACCCGATAATATCAATAGACTGGACTGTCTTAGCAACTGGCTAAACGTTAAGGAGGACTAAGCAAAATTGTTTCTACTTTATAATTAATTTTCTCAACTCGCAAAACAACTTTACAATGAATACAATTGTTTGTATTTAATACTTAATTATTATTATTATTTTCTTCCAATTTCCATATCTGCAATGCCTGTATTTTGGATTTTTTTGTAGTTCACTTAGAATCCAACATGGAAATAATGTTTGTTTGTTATTGGCATTGATTGTTTTAAAATTCAAATGGCACTTACATGCCTGTGTTTTTATTTCTGTAATAAATACGGCTTTTCCTGATTAATCATGATTAAATCACAAACAAAAGTGTGATTAATTAGTTATTTTTTTTAATCAATTGACAGCCCTAATATAGATATATATATATAATATTTGTGCTTTGTATTTGTGCTTATAAATTAAATTAGTCAGTACCAGAGACAAAACTGATCAACCAAAAAAGAAAACATTTTTTTCTTTGGTTAAACTGAGTTCTCGACACGACTCCATAATAACTGCTATGATATTTATAAAATGTTATTAATTGTTATCTTATGCATGTATACATTTGTGTATACACTAAAAACAATACTATTTGCCTTATATTTTTAAGCTGAATCAAATAAACCTCATGAGTCATTTGAACATTGAACATATTATGTTAAATTAACTTAAAACAGCCGCCATAACTTAGTTTAGTAGACTTAGATTAATAAGTTACATTTATATATATATATATATGTGATCATGACTAATTATTGTAAGTTTTGGACTGTGATCTTCAGTCTTTTACTAAGGTTAAATACTGTTATATTTACTAAAAGTCCCTCTCAAGAGTTTATCATCTACAAGACGTTGCTTCAGCAAGAATAATATTAACCTTAAAATAGGTTTAAAACAACTTTAAACTGCTTTTATTCTAGCCGAAATAAAACAGATTAGACTTTGTCTAGAAGAACAAATATTAGAGGAAATACTGTGAGAAACTCCTGAATCTGTTCAACACCACTTGGGAAATAGTTAGAAAAGAATAACAGGATTCACAGGAGGACGAATGATTCTGACTTCAACTGTTTACAATATTTGGCTAATCCTCCTCCATCTCAAAACAGCCCGAGTGCTTTGTGAGACCTTCATTTAACTGTATATCTTGACTATCTTCACACCTGCTTTATGTCTTTATTGTGACGCAGCCAATCAGCTGTCAGTATTCTGCTGTCAGGAAGTCACATGTCCTCGTCGATGGCTCCATGTGGCTCCGGAACCTTCTGGCTTTGACTGACAGGCACTTGTGCGACTGCTGTCCCAACATGGACATGCTGGAGCCCCATCCTTCAGCAGGCGATTCTTCTGGAAGTTTCTGAATGGAGGGTTCGAGAAGCTCTGCTCTTAATATAAGGCTGAGGACGTGGCAGATAACGGCAGACCTGCGACGAGAAGACTGGAGTACAACACCTCCAAACACAAGACCACTGCGAAGACTTTCTGCACTCGAGACGAGCACACAGCAAGGCAAGAGATATATATTATTACATATATATTAATATAAGAGAGTTATATATATTTCTAAAACGTTATCGATTGTCATCATATATATAAATACTCTATTTACTAAAGTCACTCTTAAGAGTTCTAGATATTATATTTATTCAACTGTTAAGTCATTAAGAGATGTGTATATACATGTATAATATATAATGATATGAGTTCACCCTCACAGATCTCTCTTTTACAGTAATATTCTCTCCAGGATGCTTTACAGTGGTGCATTTGTGCTTATAAATTAGATTAGTCAGCACCAGAGACAAAACTGATCAACTAATTAAGGTGAAAGACTGAAGATCACAGTACAAAACGTACTATAATTAGTCATGATCATATATGTTTGTAGTTATTTGTAACTTATTAAACTAAGTCATTCATGTTATGACTTAATTTTATTGGGGGTTTTCCAGTTCAACCGCCTTTTTAAGGCTCATGTCACAGCAACTCAATTGGGTTCAGCTCAGGGCTTTGACTAGGCCACTCCAAAGTCTTCGTTTAGTCTCGGATGATATGTTGACTTGTGTTGTCTTTGACTAATATTTAAATTTATTTGATAATCTAAAATATTAAAGTGCGACAAACATGATAAATAGGAAATCAGTTAGGGGGCAAACACTTTTTCACACCACTTGAGAAACAGAAAGAGAGATTAAGTGGTGTGAAAAAGTGTTTGACCCCTCACTAATTTCTTTTTTTCTTTGCATGTTTGTCACACTTTAATGATTCAGATCATCAAACAAATGTAAATCTTAGTCAGAGATAACACAAGTGAACACATCATGAAGGTTTTTATGACTATATTACTACGTAGCAAGCTATTATTTTACATAATATATGTTCAAGAGACTCTAAGGTTGATTTAATTCAGCTTAAAAATATAAAGCAACCAGTATTTCTTTACAGTGTATACACAAAATTGTGTGTCTGTGTATATAAATATTCAATTCCAATTGAAAACTTGCTTGGAGTCATGTCGAGGACTCAGTTTAACCAAAGAAACTTGTAAAAAAATGCTTTTCTTTTTTATTTACACTGTTATATTTACTAAAGTCCCTCTTAGGAGTTTTTAAATATTGCATTTATTCAACAGTGAAGATCTTTCAATGGTTTTAGTCATTTTATATACATACAATTGAAAACATTTCATCAATATTAATATTGTATAGTTTAACCAAAGAAACTAGTCAAAATGTTAGATTTTATTTAAAAGTTAAAAGGGTTAATGTTTAATTTTGTATGCATTTTTCATTTATTAGAATTATTCTATTATAGGAATCAACATTTAAAGTGGATCAAATCCTTTAACCTTTTATATTTAACAATACAAAATGCCTTTTTATAGAAAAAAATAATGCAAAGATATTCTGTAAGTTATTCATTGTATTTTTGGCACATTCTCAGTTCTTTAACTTATAATAGCCAACATTTTGAAGTAATCTGCCTATATTTCTACAATAACATACATTATTAATATTATTATTATTATTATTATTAATCACGGTTATTCTTCATTATTTTAGTTATGTATTGTACAAAAAATCTGTAATTTTAGGCTTTAAATATAAACAAAAAATCGTTTGAAATCAGACACTTGATTAAAAAAATGCACAAATTATACAGATTATATATATAAAAAGTGAATTTAAGAAAGTGCTAAACATTTCTCTCATGCTTGTGATGATATCTATGCAAATTATAATTATTTTAGAATAAGTTGCACATAGTTAAAGCATTAGTTCACCAAAGAAATTAATTTACACACCATTCACTTCACCTTTAATAAACATCAAAGAAGATATACTGAAATCCTGGACAAAACTGTTTTTTTTCTTTCCTATAATAGTGTTCAAAAACTTCCAACATTCCTCAAAATTTCTTCTTTTGTGTTCAACATCTTAAAATAAACACAACTTATAGTTTATAGAGTAAATGTTTATAGAGTAAATGTTCATTTTTGGGTGTACTGTACCTTTAAGAGCACATGTCTATAATGACAGCTGATTCAGTAGAGCTGAGTAACCCAAAACAAAATTAGCCTAAAAATGAGAATGGGCCAAACTGCATGAGTAAAAGCACCAAATATGGGTCAAAAAGCAGTCATTTTCACACCGTTAGGCCATTTGGCACATGTGACAGGTGCTGAACATGTGCTCAGATCAGCTGTTGCTCAATGCTGTGACCTCTTAAAGGGACAGTACACCCACAAATGAACATTTCCTCACGTTTAACTCAAAATAAGATATTCTGAAGAATGCTGGGGGGAAAAATCAGGGATTAACTCCTACAGTAGATCAGCTGTTACTCGGTACTTAAGATTTAACCCCTTAAAGGGACAGTACACCCAGAAATGAACATTTACTCACATTTAAGTGGTTAGAAACGGAATTTCTTTCTTCTGTTGAACACAAAATAAGATATTCTGAAGAATGCTGGGGGTAAAATCAGGCATTTACTTCCATAGTCGATCAGCTGTTGCTCAATGCTTGAGATTTAACCTCTTAAAGGGGCAGTACACCCAGAAAATGAACATTTACTTAAACTCAAATGGTTATAAACTGAATTTCTTTCTTCTGTTGAACACAAAATATGATAATCTGAGGAATGTTGGGGAAAAAAATCAAGTATTTATTTCCATAGTCGATCAGCTGTTGCTCAATGCTTAAGATTTGACCTCTTAAAGGCACAGTACACCCAAAAAATGAACATTTACTCACATTTAAGTGATTATAAACTGAATTTGTTTCTTCTGTTGAACACAAAATATGATAATCTGAGGAATGTTGGGAAAAAAAATCAAGGATTTATTTCCATAGTTGATCAGCTGTTGCTCAATGCTTAAGATCTAACCTCTTAAAGGGACAGTACACCCAAACATTAACAGTTCCTCACCATATACTCACATTTAAGTGATTATAAACTGAATTTCTTTCTTCTGTTTAACTCAAAATGAGATAATATGAAGAATGCTGGGGGTAAAATCAGGCATTTACTTTCATAGTCTATTAGCTGTTGCTCAATGCTTAAGATTTAACCTCTTAAAGGGACAGTACACCTAAATATTAACATTTACTCCCCATATACTCATATTTAAGTGATTATAAACTGAATTTCTTTCTTCTGTTTAACTCAAAATGAGATAATATGAAGAATGCTGGGGGTAAAATCAGGCATTTACTTCCATAGTCGATCAGCTGTTGCTCAATGCTTAAGATTTAACCTCTTAAAGGGACAGTACACACAAAAATGAACATTTCCTTACCGTTTACTCACATTTAAGTGATTATAAATTGAATTTCTTTCCTCTGTTGAACACAAAATAAGATATTCTGAAGAACGCTGGGGGTAAAATGAAGCATTTACTTCCATAGTCGATCAGCTGTTGCTCAATGTTTAAGATTTAACCTCTTAAAGGGACAGTACACTTAAATATTAACATTTACTCACCATATACTCATGTTTAAGTGATTATAAACTGAATTTCTTTCTTCTGTTGTACATAAAATAAGATAATCTGAAGAATGCTGGGGGTAAAATGAAGCATTTACTTCCATAGTCGATCAGCTGTTGCTCAATGCTTTATATTTAACCTCTTAAAGGGGCAGTACACCCAAAAATGATCTCTGCACTGTCGACTTTTGATGTTGAAAATTCAACTCTACAGTTTAACAAAGTGACTTTTATCAACATTTTAGGCTTCATCTAGAGCAGTGGTTCTCAAACTTTTTGCTGTGTGCACCCCTTTCTAATATTTGACACCTGTCAAGCACCCCTTTCTGCAATTAAACTCTACATTTTTAACTACAATAACTAAATACACATATTTTCTGTATACGTGATTAAAGTAAAAATTAATAAAATATGTGAATTTAATGGACGAGCTTTTATGAAGTTGACAATTTTAACAGCGTCATTAAGTACAGACAAAAGTTCATCTGGCATGTTTTTCATTGCTAGAGCTTCTTGGTAGATGCTGCAGTGTACCCAGGAAACCAGTGGTGCAACTTTTCAGATGAAAGCTGCTGCTCCTTTGTGCCTTCTTTTTCCTCTTCTGCAGTTCCTCCAATTTTTTTCTGAAAAAACTTACAGACATGTCTTGTAAGTGGCTGTGTCTTGTTTGTAAGTGCCAGACTATATATGAGGGCTTAAGACTGCTGTTAGCTAAAACCTCACCACAGATTTGGATGTGGATTAGGGGTGCATCTCCAATCCATGTAAACCCAAAACCAATGAAACTGTCGCTATATTTGCATTTCTTACTTGACATTTTCTTACTCTCCAGCGTAGGCCTAATTCTCTTCATCAGTACATCTCTGCTGGATTTCTCTGTTCCTGCCTTTGTCTCTTCACCTTGTTTGTTATGCTCTGAGTCCATATACTCAAGGCCACTGCACATCTCCATAGAAGAGGCCAATGTAGATAGTTCATCCCTACTGTTACTTGACTTCTTTAAAGTGCCAGTTTTTAACCAGGTGTCCATTTTGATGAATATAGTAAGCAGAATTTTTTTTTGAATGTACTATCACTTAGCGAATAATGTGAAAGGGCGGGGCTATTGTCACGAGATGAGCGATATGCATAGGTTGTAAATTAAAATTTGTAATGTGATTTTTTTTTTTTTTCTCTCTCAGTGAATTTCTTTTCTTTCAAAAATATGCCATGTGAAGTTTACCCAAGATAAATGCATAAAAATAATAAAAGATAAAATTTTCCGCCATTACAAACATTTTCTCACGCACCCCTGGTGGTCAGACTGCGCACCCCTAGGGGTGCACGCACCCCAGTTTGGGAACCGCTGATCTAGAGAAATAAGTCTGACAGAAAGACAGATCATCTCCCATAATGCAATTCAAAAGCAGAAATAAATGGAATGTAGATAGACACTGTCAAAAATATCTGAAAATTTGCTGTTTTCTGCATTTTGTGAGTCATGTTTTTATTTTCTCCAACTACAAAAGTGCACTGTATTTCAGAATCCTTATGCAACTGTTTCCTCCATCACTGTTTATATATTTTTGTTTATATAATATCTATATTTTCATTATTTTTAGATGCCTGAGAAGTCGGCCCAGCCCGTGATGGAGGAGGAGGTGGAGACGTTTGCGTTTCAGGCTGAGATCGCTCAGCTCATGTCTCTGATCATCAACACCTTCTACTCCAACAAGGAGATCTTCCTCCGAGAGCTCATCTCCAACTCCTCTGATGTGAGTTCATTAGAGTCGTTACGAATATGCTAATTAAGTTTATTTCAGTGTTTAAGAATACAACACAGCACACTTTCAGTTCTAAGTATATCATTATAGTAGATATTAGGCAAGGCACGTTTTTTATATAGCGCTTTTCATACACAATAATAACTCAAAGTGCTTCACATAAGAATAAAACAAGCACAAAATACAGGTATAAGAAAATAAAATCTAAATTAAAAGCAGATTAAAATGTGTTAAAACTGGTTTTAAAGAAAAGAAAGGCCCAATAGGGCGATGTGTCGGACATAGCACAGTGCTCTTTCTGTAAAGGCATAGTTACACAGATGTGTTTTAGGTCTTGATGTGAATGTATCTAATGTTGGAGCACATCTGGTCATTTCTGGAATATTAGTGTTGTCAAAACTATGGAGTTTGGTACTGAAATTTTAAACACATTCATTTACTGTAAACATTTGAGCGCATTCTTAAACACCATTGATTGGCCAGCTCAACAGAAATGACTGTAAAGGGCATCAGTTCACTGAGTGCAATCGCATATATACAAACACTGGAGCATTTCAAAGCTGATTGGGTCATTTATATCTGTTTATCTGACAGGTTATAAGTGTGAATTTTGTTTTGTTTTGGTGCACACCAGATTATAGATATCCTTAAAGCTAACTTAATGAGACTAACATCTAAAAAATTATTTTATTTTAATGGAAACTGATGATATAAAATGCTTTTTTTAGATTTGTTTTTCTCATTGTAGTCCAAATATCTAAAAATTCTTAAATCAAGAAGCATTTTCAACACGAGCAACAAATTCAGTCTTGTTTTAAGAAATAATACGCCAAAATTAAGTGTGTTTCTCCTTAAAACAAGTGGAATAATCTGAAAATATGGTAAGGTTAACAATCTTGTTTTTTCCTTTAGACATAGCGTTACTTTACTTACCCCATTGGCAGATTGTTTAGCTTGTTTTAAGGGAAAGACTCTTTAATTTTGACTCATTATTTCTGAAACAACACATTATTTTGTACTTGTCTAGAAAATGCTTCTTGATTTAAGTATTTTTAGATATCTGGATAAGTAACAAGGCTGTAACTCTAAGTAAGAAGAGCATTTCTTTGCAGTCATGTTTTCTTATGTGTCTTTAAAACAGGCATTGGACAAGATCAGATATGAGAGCTTGACAGATCCGAGCAAACTGGATTCATGCAAGGACCTGAAGATCGAACTGATCCCAGACCAGAAAGAGCGCACGCTGACCATCATCGACACCGGCATCGGCATGACCAAAGCTGACCTGATCAACAACCTGGGCACCATCGCTAAATCCGGCACAAAGGCCTTCATGGAGGCTCTGCAGGCCGGAGCGGACATTTCTATGATCGGTCAGTTCGGTGTGGGCTTTTACTCAGCTTATCTGGTGGCCGAGAAAGTGACGGTCATCACCAAACACAATGATGACGAGCAGTACATTTGGGAATCTGCAGCCGGAGGATCTTTCACTGTCAAGCCAGACTTCGGTAAGAGCTCTCAAACATTTTTATACTGAACAAATAAATCCATACTCAAACAAATCCTTAAATTTAGAATGATAGTTCACCCAAAACTGAAAAATCACCATCAAGTGAGGTAGCGAAAAGACATTGTCTTGTGTTACGTCCTTTTAGATGTTAATATCAAACTAAGGGTATTGGACATAACGTATAATAGTTTAGTGTGGGTATGACAAGTGAAGTTTATTTATAAACTAATTTGTGGAGGATCACATGCTTATGATTGATCACAGCCGGTGCTGCATTTTCCAATTTATGATTCACCAATCAGATGATTCCTAAACCACTATAAACACCTTAAGCTCCATATCACAGCCATCTTCATTTAGAAGAATCCCCCCTTCCACCCCTACTCCTCCTCCTTTCATAGATGGGTGGCACGGTGAGACAGTGGTTAGCATTGTTGCCTCACAGCAAGATCTTAACTAAACTACTCTAAATAAAGAAAAAAGCATGCACCAAACAGCACACTCTCCTGAACCTAATGGAACTAATACAAAACAAGAGATCCTGAGTGTTTATATGTATATCGCATGACTTGCTCACTCCTACAGTCTCTCCGAGGTATCACTCAAAAGCAATTTCAAATCTCAAAACTTTAGACAAGAGCATTAAACACAAGCAAAAGGGAAACACATTCTCTCAGACTAGTCCTCGCAAGAGAGACTGTCCTCATCGAGACCCAGAGAAAGAGCGAGAAAGTGAAAGAGATCGAGAGAGAGATCGACATTGTTGTTTGGGCTCGGCTTTTAAACGCTACGCCGACCAGTGATTGGTGACGCGAACCCAGCGTCAGCGACCGACGTCATCAGCACGACACATGGATCCTCCAATGCCGTTCGTACCTGTATCACACACCTAAAGCAACAAACGCAAATACATAACCGCAAAAATATGATCTGCAGACGAATGTAACATCTTGTGTTAAGAAATGAGTTAAAATGAAGTGAGTTTTTCCAAAACAAATAATGAAATAAGTGAGTTTTTCCGAACCAAATAATCTGCCAATGGGGTAAATTAAATATTCATATGTCAAAAGAGAATAAAAATAGATTATTTTGCGTGTTTTAAAGAAAATCTCACTTCATTTTGGCTCATTATTTCTTAAAACTAGAAAATATTTGTTGCCTGTCTAGAAAATGCTTCTTGATTATAGAATTATTTAGATATTTAGACTAGAAACGAGACCTAAAACCAACACTCCACTGAAAAACTACAATCTAACCATATACATGCACGTATTTCTTATTCATAAGAGCTGTTAAAGGTTTTCATACTGCACAAATGAGTACACAATAAAAACGAGCTTTAATTTAACAGGGTTGTTTATGAAATAGCAAGTTCATTTGTATTTAGTTGAAGGAAAGCGTAGAATCAGCTCATTAAATTCAATTAAATTTATTGATGAAATTAAGGACTTCCAAGAAATTAAAATAAAGTGTAGGTTTGATGCCAAGAAATAAACACACAATTAAATTCGCAACTGAAAATCAGTATTATCTGTTTTGAGTGTATTCAAACTGTATACTGATATTGTGGTGATTTCATACCATGTTATCATGGTGTCTTTGAGTCCTTAGTGTAATTTTCATATTTATTTGGCTGATTTTGTTGTCTACAAATTCCAGATTCTTATTATGGGGGTTTTTCCCAATGTAGAAAGCCCTATAGTACCATACATCTCCTTTTAAATTTAGAAACTCCAATAAAAAAAACAAAGCAAAACAAATAAACTTCCAAATGTCTTAAGTTTTTAAGGACAAACAGTTTAGGAGGTACGAGCACATTTGTGTAGGCCAATTGAAACTAGTATTCTTATCTGAGTAGCATTGAGATTTACTTACCATCTGACCAAGTTTCAAGTCTCTAAATCTTATTGATTTGGGAGGCTAATTCATGTTAAGGCTCAATAATAATTAAAATCTTAACAAAAATGATCTGCTTAATTAATAATATTGAACCAAAATGCTAAAAATGTTAAGCTAATCATGTCTGATGTTTGCAATAACAGGTGAATCGATTGGACGTGGCACCAAAGTCATTCTCCACCTCAAAGAGGATCAGTCTGAATATGTGGAGGAAAAGCGCATTAAGGAAGTAGTGAAGAAGCACTCTCAGTTCATCGGTTACCCAATTACGCTTTACGTAAGTGGCTCCAAATTGGTGCGTCAACCGCTAACCTTCTAAAGTCCACATCGCACGACATAAAACTCCCTAAAATATTTTTCAGATTGAGAAACAGAGAGAAAAGGAGGTGGATCTTGAGGAAGGCGAGAAAGTGGAGGAGGAGGAGGCCGCGGCCGGCGAAGACAAAGACAAACCCAAAATTGAAGATCTGGGAGCTGATGAAGATGAAGACTCTAAAGATGGTAAGAATAAGAGGAAGAAGAAGGTGAAGGAAAAGTACATCGATGCTCAGGAGCTGAATAAGACCAAGCCCATCTGGACCCGTAACCCAGATGACATCACCAATGAGGAATACGGCGAGTTTTACAAGAGTTTAAGCAATGACTGGGAGGATCACTTGGCTGTCAAGGTTGGTGGACGGTTCTGTTAAATATTTGTTTTATTTACAGGGGCAATGCACATTAATCATGGAAAAATCTGACAGAATTAGCCAAAAGGGCCTGGATTGGTGGTAAAATAGTCACCTTACAGTGCAAACAAATAACTTATCTAGTTTTAGTCCAAATATCTAAAAAGTCTTAAATCAAAAAGCATTTTTTGGACTCTTGTAGTTATAATATTGGCTTATTTTCAGCAACAAGAAGTCCAAATTTTGTGAGATAAAAAAGACCATTTGAAAAAAAAGACAATGTTTTCCTTGTCCAGAAAATGCTTCTTGATTAAGACTGTTTAGATATTTGGTCTAAAAACAAGACAAAAGCTCTAAGTAAGAAAAGCATTTATTGCAGTGTAAAACCATAAAACAATTAATCAATATGTAATAATACAAGCTTCAAAATAAATAAAGAAACTAAGAAAATATAAATAAATAAACACATTTATTTGGTCGATAGCCAAAATCGCTTTGTATAGGTCAAAATTATTGATTTTTCTTTTATGCCATAAATCATTAGAATATTAAAGAAAGATAATATTCCATGAAGAGTTTTTGTAAATTTTCTACATCTATATTCTATATTCCATTTTATATAGCCTATATATAAAAGCTTAATTTTGTTAAATGTAATATGCTTTTCTTGGAACTTAATTTGTTTGATTTCAAAGATAATTTCCAAATATTTTAACCCTCAGATAGTTGCATCTATTCAATTCATGTTTATTTCTATAGTGCTTTTACAAAGTAGATTGTGTCAAAGCAGACATTCTTGTAAATTGAAACTGTTTCAGTCCAGTTTATGTTCTGTTTGGTTCAGTTCAGTGTGGTTATAATATCTCAGCCAAATAATGTCCTTACAAACCAAACATCAATAGAACGCTTATTTATTTACCTTTCAGATGATGTATTAATCTGCTGCATTTTTAAAACTTGAAGCTTATGATTGGTTTTATGGTTCAAGGTCACATATTATTTTTATCTAGTCTTACAAATAAACCCTCAATCTTCTTGTGGTTACAGCATTTCTCAGTTGAGGGCCAGCTGGAGTTTCGCGCTCTCCTTTTTGTACCCAGAAGAGCCGCCTTTGACCTTTTTGAGAACAAGAAGAAGAGAAACAACATTAAGCTATATGTGCGCAGGGTTTTCATCATGGACAACTGTGAGGAACTCATCCCAGAATATCTCAGTAAGTGTCTTTGTTATTATTTATATTATTGAAGGCTTGATTCTGATTGGCTGACGGATATTCCAAGGTGTGCACAGCTTAAGTAGTCTTGACAGGCTTTGAAAGCTGGATGATTTGAGTTATTTCACAGTCGAAAATCACATCAAAACAGAACAGAAGGCTTTGGAGGAGATGTGGAAGAAACTAGTGCTACACAAAGGAGCAGCTTGAGGACAAATCCTGACAAACAAACTTTTAAATATTACATTTTTAACAATGAAGCAGTTGTGGAGACCAAAATATAGTAAGAATAATGCACACAGTGCCTCTGAATTATAGGAAAATAATGTACATCTCAGTTCAACATCAATTTTTCCTTTCTTATTTCAAGCAATAAACCCATTGCACAGTGGTCAATATTTAAAATGGATCAAAAATGTTATTTCTAAAGCAATAAAATGGATGTTTAGACGTTATAGGACAACTTTCAAAGGTTTTGAACCACTTCAAATGTTGACTACTGTATCTCAATGTTAACCAACAGTATAAATGTTGAGTTAAACTTTCTAGTCTGTTGAATTATTAGACAATAATGCACCAGATCATATGTGGAGTATATAAGGCATAATCAACATATTGCCATACTTAAAGAATAATAAATGCATGATGCAGAAGAAACGAACCACCTAAGTTACTGTGCCTAATGCTTGAGGAAAGGAAACTGTTATCAAAACGGACTGGAACTACCTGTGTGCATTTTAAAATAATATTGCAGACCTTCCAGCCAATCAGAATCGAGTATTTCAGCAGACCATGGTGTCATTGCTAACAATTAAATTGTTTGGCGTCAATTATTTCTTACTTATTCCAAAGTAATAATACACTGTATATCATTATTACCAAATTAAACGTTCCTTCCAGACTTTATTAAGGGTGTGGTGGACTCTGAGGATCTGCCACTGAACATCTCCAGAGAAATGCTCCAACAGAGCAAAATCCTGAAGGTGATCCGCAAAAACCTGGTCAAGAAGTGTCTTGATCTCTTCACCGAACTCGCAGAGGATAAAGACAACTATAAGAAATACTACGAGCAGTTCTCCAAAAACATCAAGGTGAATGCGCTATTCAAGTAACTAATGAACACATAAATATGGAATATGCCCAAGATAAAGTGTTTCTTCCTCTTTTAGCTGGGCATCCATGAGGACTCTCAGAACCGCAAGAAACTCTCGGATCTGTTGCGCTACTACACTTCATCTTCAGGAGATGAGATGGTTTCGCTGAAAGATTATGTGTCTCGCATGAAGGACACGCAGAAGCACATCTACTACATCACCGGTTAGTAGCTTTTCAGTGAATTAACAGGGAGTGTTATGGATTACAAGTAACGCGAGTTAAGTAATCTGTTACTTGGAAAAGTAATCTGATTACATAAGCTGCATTACCCGTAATAAATAAGAAAACCTGCGAAACATTTTGGAAAAAGTAACTCTTTCTTTGTTTTAAGGTAAGAAATCCTCCGTTGCTTTACTAGTTACTTAAAAAGTAATCTGATTACTTTTTAACTTAAAAACATTTCCAAAATGTTTCATAAGTTATTTTGTTTTCTTATTTATTACAAGTAGCACGAGTAATGTAATCCATTACTTGGAAAAAGTAATCTGATTACATAACTTGGATAACCTGCATTTCGGGTAATGCAAAACAAAGTAAAAAGTTAAAGAGTAGTGTTACTTTAGATTACTTTATTAGTTACTTTTTTCAAAATGTATCGCCAGTTACTTAATTTTCTCATTTATTACAAGTATCGCAAGTTATGTAATCCATAATCTGATTACATTACTTGTATTATCTGTAATAAATGAGAACACTTGCAAAATATTTGGAAAAAGTAACTCGGATACTTAAAGATAAAATGTTACTTTACTAGTTACTTGAATAGTAATCTGATTACTTTTTATCTTAAAAGAAAATATCTGAGTAACTTTTTAAAAAAGCCTGCGGGTGCTTCAATTTCACATTTATTACAAGTAACAAAAGTTATGTAATCAGATTACTTTTCAAGAAATTAGTAAAGTAACAACTTCTAACTTCCTTAGTAAAGTTTAACTTCCAAGAAAATTTGTGGGTTTTGGCAAAATGTATCGCCAGTTACTTCGTTTTCTTATTTAGTACAAGTAACACGAGTTATGTAATCCATTACTTGGAAACAGTAATCTGATTACATAACTTGCATTGCCTGTAATTAATGAGAAAACTAAGTAACTTGGCATATATTTTACTGCCTGCTTTTAAAACAAAAGTAACTCAGATATTTTCATTTAAGCTAAAAGTAATCTGGTTAGATTTTTTCTTTTAAGACAAAAAGTAAGTTAATTTTGTTTTAAAAAGCCGGCAGTTACTTTTATTTCACATTTATTTCAAGTAACGCAAGTTATGTAATCAGATTACTTTTTCAAGTAACTAATAAAGTAACCATTTACTTTTTAGCTTCCAAGAAAATATCGAAGCTACTTTTTCCAAAATGTATCGCCAGTTACTTAGTTTTCTCAATTCAAGGGTGATACAAGTTATGTAATCAGATTACTTTTTCAAGTAACAAGTAGAGTAAAAGATTACATTTTAGCTTAAAAGAAACTATCTTAGTTACTTTTTTCCAAAATGAATCACCAGTTACATGGTTTATTACAAGTAACGTGAGTCATGTAATCAGATTACTTTAAGTAACTAGTAAAGTAATGCCGTTACTTAGTTTTATTATTTATTAAAAGGAACGAGTTCCTTTAAAAAGTAACTAAGTACCACATTTAGTTACTTTTTAATTAATGCAAGACTGTAATGCTTTACTGTGTAATCTGTCAATAGTTAATGTGAGATTAGTGGCCATAGGCTTACAAACCATAAATTAATGTTCCTCCCTAAAGGTGAGACCAAAGATCAGGTGGCGAACTCGGCGTTTGTGGAGCGTCTCCGTAAAGCTGGTCTGGAGGTGATCTACATGATCGAGCCCATCGATGAATACTGTGTTCAGCAGCTGAAGGAATACGATGGCAAGAATCTGGTGTCGGTCACTAAAGAAGGCCTGGAGCTGCCCGAGGATGAAGAGGAGAAGAAGAAGCAGGACGAGCTGAAGGCCAAATATGAGAACTTGTGCAAGATCATGAAGGACATCCTCGACAAAAAGATTGAGAAGGTATTAGCTGCTAGCATGCTAGACAAACATTTTGAAGCCAATACTGTATAGCACTAGAGATGCAAAACTGAATGTTTAAGAATTATTTGTTATTGTGTTTTAGTTTCGGTTTCGATCAAGTCTTCCGCATAAGATAAAAAAATTCAATTTGAGCAGAAAGTTGACATTCACAAATTTGAGCAAAAAACATCCTGTGGGTAATCGAGAGCGAGTGACGTGATGCAAATTTACGTATTTACGTTAGAACTAGTATATTATACAAAAAGTCAGTGCAAATGTGAGAAAAGAGGTGAATTTCTAAGCTAATTCTAATCTCTTCAACAAAAAACATCTAGTGGGTTATCTAGAGAAAATTATGCGATGCAAATTTATGCATTTACGCAAGTTCGCACCAATAGCTGTGAATTTTTGCCAGGTGGCATAAATGATGCAAAATACACAGCACGTTTGGCGTGAACGCACTGTATTAGGGTTAATTCGTTTTCCGCACAAGATCCAAAGAATTAATTTAAGGCAATAATTTGCGTGAGGCAAAAACATCCCATGAGTAATCTAGAGCTAGTGATGCGATGCAAATTTAAATATGCAAATTTAAGTGTTTAAGTTGCACAAAGAGAGATTAATTTCTGCCAGGTGGCATAAATGATGCAAAATGCACTTCACATTTGCAAAAATTCACGATGCAAAAACATACCATGTGTATTTCAAGAGTTCACACTTAGCTCATGATTGATTATAAAGCATGTTCAGCTTGCTGTCCCGGGAGAGAGCCCTGAGCTCATAAGATCCTCCAGCCCGGGGCTCCCTCCCATCTGCAGGGCGAGAGGGGAGTTTGAGCTCAGGTAGATCTCGAGTACTCCCCTGCTGTAGTAGCTGATGAACAGATAGTGATCGCTCTTCAGAGATAAATACTTACTAGGAGCATGTCTATGGTGCTGATGTGGATTAGTCCATTAAATTAAGCTGCATGTTTTTGGACGGTGGGAGGAAACCGGGGAACCCGGGGGAAACACACGTGAGGACTGGGAGAACGTGTAAACTCCACACAGAAACGGCAGCTGGCTTGGTAAGGACTAGAACCAGTGACGTTCTTGCTGTGAGGCAACAGTGCTAACCACTGGGCCACCGTGCCACCCATCTAGAAAAGGAGGAGGAGTAGGGGTGGAAGGGGGGATTCTTCAAAATGAAGATGGCTGTGATATGGAGCTTAGGGTATTTATAGTGGCTTAGGAATCGTCTGATTGGTTAATCATGAATTAAATAATGCAGGATCAGCTGCAAGCTATCATCTGCACGTAATCATCTCGAAATTAGTTTATAAATAAACTTCACTTAGAGCAAGTGATGCAATACAAATTTAAGTATTTGCACAAGTTGCACAAATAGAGGTGAATTTCGGCCAGGTTGCATAAATGATGCACAAGATCGAACAAGTAATTCGAGACTTGTCGAGACAAAAAACATCCCACAGGTAATCTAGAGTGAGTGATACAATGCAAATTTGTACGTTTGTGCAAATAGATCACATAAAATGTCAATGCAAATGAGCAAATAGAGGTACATTTCCATTAGACAGCGCAAATGTGGCAAAATACACAGTGTATTACTATTAATTGCTCAAATTTGTAACCGAACAGGTAATCGTCTCCAAAAAAAATAACAAAAAATTCCACAGCTAATCTAGAGCAAGTAACGCAATGCAAATTTACGTATGCAAATCGAATTATTTAAGTTGGCGGGTAGATCAAAAAAGTAATTTGAGTAGAAAAATTCATGAGAGGCGATCTAGAGCTAGCGAAAGGATTGCAAATTTAAGGATTACCAATTCAATGAAAATGTGCAAATGGAGGTGAATTTCCACCAGGTTGCATAATTGATGAGAAATGCACTGTA